>JADLZN010010684.1:0-199525 GCA_018155175.1 Sinocyclocheilus anophthalmus | reverse complement strand
ATTAAAGAAAAAATAAAGGATAAAAAAGTAAAATGTTATTGTGACTTTTCTGATATTTGTCTTGTAACTGCGAATTTATATCTTACAATTCAGACTTTTCTTCTTAGAAATGCACTTGCACTGGTGGAAATGGTCTTTATAATGCATTCATTTGCTTGTTAAAGCAAATAAGTGAAACAAATTATGTGTACATGTGGTTGCACAAGTTCCTGCTTTGATAGGAATCACAACTGAAACAACTAATACTCAAAAGTGACCTCAACGCAAGACTACTTGCAAACACATTGCCCTTAATCTGGAGTATAGTGTAAACACTGAATATATCAGCCCATATGAAATCTTACATTTATTTACTTCGATAGGAGTTAATCTATTAATCCAGCTGCAGACAGTCAGAGATTTTGTCCCTTGAATGAGGCCTTACAGTGAGGGGTGCAATATGAGTCCCATGGGAACACAGTTAAGGCTTCGTCGGGCACAGGGAATAGGGTGGGGGTTGGGCTGAACTGAGAAAGATGTGAGACTGTGTAAAAGCAGGTGATGTCTTGGTAGAGTGGGCCGATTCAGACATTGTTGAGGTACTTAAGACTGGTGAGGGATTTTGGCCAAATGTCATGCTTTCTCAAAGTACACCAGATTTTAGAAGACAGACATTTACATGACACACACATACATATAAATATATATTAGGGGTGTAACGGTACACAGAAATCACGGTTCGGTACATACCTCGGTTTTGGGGTCACGGTTCAATACAAGTTCACTTTTTTCAATTATTTTGAAAAGCCAGTAGTGTTACATACATGTAGCATGAGCAGTTGTTTTTGGATTAGATTGTATAATTTCAAGATTTAAAGCAAAAACAATGTTCTGACTTTAGATTTGTGAAACTATGCTACATAAGACACCCGCACAAAACAAAAACATCAGATGGGCTGAATGAAGATGCAGATTTATTCTCTGAAAGCAGGTGGCGCTTATGGAACAGCAGTGATACAGCGTTTCCTTGGTTACCAAAGCAGCTGCGCTTATAAACACTACTTTAATATGCATTATATGGCGGTAAGATGAAAAGAAAATGCCATTGAAACATTTCTGAAGATGGTCAGCTCCTCTCAGAGATACATTCATATAAACCCCCACATATTCGCTTACCTAATTTGTGAGCATCGCGAACAGTGAGCTTGACTGCCTTCTACAATATTTGCTCCCTTAGCTCCGCACTTCATAAGATTGCCTCCCGCAAATTACATTTTGGGAAATGATTGCAATGCAGCTTGTGTGCAATTCTGGAATAGAGATCGACCAAAATAAAACTAAAAACTGGTTCCGATTTTATAGCCGGCTTGCCATCTGAACTCACCGTTCTTGTTTTAGGTTGGTGCGTAGATCGTCTCTTCTTCTGCTCTTTCCTGTCATGATGGTTAGCGTTGCATTGGATTTGGATTGATCGCCTGTGACTGACTGTATTCATCGGCTGACTGCATGAACCGAACCGTGACGTCCGTACCGTGACGGTTCGGGATGAATACATGTACCGTTACACCCTTAATATATATATATATATATATAAGAGAGAGAGAGAGAGAGAGAGAGAGAGAGAGAAGCGAGAGATGAAAAGACGGGAAAGTATACCTTTTGTTTTTTTCGTCTTCGCTTTTGTTAAAACCAAAATTAGTCACACTAAAGTGAAGTGTAACTGACTCTTTTGTGACTAAAGTGAAGTGTAACTGACTGACTTTTTTTTTTACTTGAGGTCCCTTTAGCCCCATATTGCTGACTCTGTGTGAGGCGTTCAGATAAGCCCCATCTGCTCCTCACACTTTTGCCTTCTTATCTCTATACTGCACTTGTAGATCCCCTGCTATGAAACTTTGTCTTAATTTAATGCTGTTAAAATTTAGTCAGGTTTCTTTCACTGGCCTCATTCAATTTTCTTTTTACTAATTATTCTTTCTTGCTTAACCCAAAGCAACATACACTACAGTTTGTAATTACAGTTAGTATTTTCCAGTATAAATGACTAAAGAAGTTGAGTTAGTAATGGTTAAGGGTAGGAATCTTCCAATGTATTGGGTTACACTATTTAACGCCTCTCATAAGGACATGACATCACACATGTCAATGTGTCCTTGTATTTGTTTTCTTTTGTAGTTGTCAACACAGATGACAACACGTGGCATTCCATTCTAATTAGTATGACATTTCAACAGAAAGAACTAGAAGAAACGAAACTAACAATTTTACCAAATCATTTTAAACGCCTTCAAGAATTTCTTAAAGCGATAGTTCACCAAAAAAATTTTAATTTCGAGATTGTTTTACTAGCAAAATATTTGAAAGAATATTTTAACTGTTTATGTCTATACAATGAAAGTCAACTTTCATTGTATGGGCAAAAATATCTTCGTTTGTGTTACACAGAAGGAATAAAGTCATACAAGTTTGGAACGACACGAGAGTGAGTAAATGATGACAGAATGTTTATTTTTGGGTGAACGGGAACCTTTCAAGAGTACTTTCGTCAGACATTAAAAAAGGCAATGCATGGATTCAATTGGACAAAAACACTCACTCCGATGTCTTTATAATGGAAGGCAATGATGAGAATGAGCAAACACCCCGTGGAGAAACTGATGAGACCATTTATGGAGAGGGCATATATGGATCCCTGGATAGAACAGACAAAACAAAGAGAATGAGAGTGAATTATACAAAAAGGTTACAGTGTCATACTAATTTTAAACGTAAGAACTGAAAAATACTAGTTAATACAACTTATAAACATTTAATAGTCTGAAGTTACAGTATTTCACTGTAATTTCCTCTGTTTAATTATTACATTTGGTTAAAATAAAGTGAGGCAGGTGCTTCCTGTTGAAAGATGTGGAACGCAATGAGCAATTTAACATTTTTAGAATCCTATTTAAGACTGCTTTGCTCACTCCAATGACCGTGTTATGTGGGGAGGATAGCGCATGAAAATCGGCATCAAGCTTATATGCCATTAGAGGTCAAAACTCAAATCCATTATTCAAACGGGCGCTAATTATGCACTAAATGATGTGGAAAGATGCAATATGACCGTAGGCAGTGTGAGCAACACAAAGGGGAGGGAGACAAAATGTGGAAAAACTTGCATAAATAGCCAATTTTCCTGCATAACCTGTTTTCCAAGAGAATGGTGAGCTTAAATAAATTATCGTGCCTGGAAGATCGTTCTGTTAGCATGTGTTCCTTCTCCATGCCAATGCAACGAAAATAATATAAAAAATAAATATATGCATTGCTATGCAACTTCATGAGCAAATGCCATTACATTGGGAGAAGAAAATGGCCAAAATTCTATTCTGATAAAAATGATAGTATGATAGTTTCATGGATCAGGTTCCTTGTCAGTTTTGGTGTTAAGCAAGGTGTCCTGCATCAGTTGGAATTCTGTGAAACCCCTCTGTGGCCAACAAATTATTTTATGCACTTAAGATGAGTCGGACATTTTGAAGAAGATCGGACTGCTTGGCCATGTATTTTCATAAAGACATCAATGGTAAATTTAACAATACGAGAGACCACATTTCATAGAGTGAAATCTGGCATAATGAAAGTCGTTTAATAAGACCAGGTGCACTTAGGGAGGAAACTTCCATTGCATAGGTTATACACCCAATCAATGCATGCTTTGGGTTGTATAAAGACTTGGCAGCTTCATGTACACAGTTCTGTTCAATTTATCCTTAAGCGATAGTTCACCCCAAAAATTAATAGAATCGTGCATCATTTATCTTCATCACCCTTGAGTTGTGCCCCCCCCCCCCCCCCCCCCCCCCCCCCCCCCCCCCCCCCCCCAATCTGAGACCATCGACGTTTGGTCTTACTCAAACATTCGTTCATAATATCTCTTTTGTTTCCGAATTTTCATTTTTGGGTGAACAATCCCTTTAAATCCAAAGTCTAAAGACTTTAGCATCAATAGAAACAATTTATAGTGATGGTAAGTATATATGGTTGCTTTGTTGGTTTGAATTGCATACGCAGTATTATAAAAGTTTCTCACAAATATTGGTTTAAAAAAATAATGAATGATTTCTTTGTGTTCATGCTGATGTTTGTGAATGCAACACACCAACATTAAGGAAACCGTAAATAAAATTTACAGGGGGTAGTGCTGAAGTTTGTTTTGCCCACTTCAATCACCACGGTATGTGGACAGGACAGCACGTGAAAATCAGCATAGTGCTTATGTCCTGTTTGAGGTCAACACTCAAATCCATTATTCAAGCAGGCGCTAATTATGCAGTAAATGGTGTGGAAAGATGCAACAGGCAGTCTGAGCAGCACAAAGGGAGGGGGACAAAATGTGGAAAAACTTGCATAAATAGCTGCTTTTCCTGTATAATTTGGTTTCCATGAGAATGGTAAGTTTAAATACACCGTCACAGTTGCAGAAGTAGGCTATGCTTTGGAGGCTTAAATGAATTCTTTCTCTAAATTGTCTGAAGCAGTATAATCAAAAATAAGTTTTAAGCAATATGTCCAAAAATAATTGGAGGAAACTTGCTAGAGTGAATCAAGAAAACAGAGATGAAAACACTGATTAGTTGTCAGTGAGGACGTTAAAACTCTTTAGTCACCCGTGTTGACTATTATACAGTGTGAGGCTGCAAAAACGAAGAGTAATGCATTTTATAAAGGTCTAAATGTAGAAGATGTAGAAGCTTTCTTTAATGATGTTAAATAATAATCTATCACACTCATGTAATCATTGTAAATATGGGTAAAGAGTTTAAAAACAGCTGATGCATTCAGATTCCTTTCATAATAATATAATTTTCACTTAATGAGGTCTTCAAATTTGTGTTTTCATACATTTATGAAACGGAAATCAGAGCAGGGGCCAGATAAACGAAAAAATTCTGAAAAATGAAGTTAAGAAATTTCTAAAAATAAATTCCAAGAAGTTTGTATGAATGTTCCTAAGCACACATTAAAAAATATATATTTTCTTAAGAAAATCTTAAATTTTTTTCTTTACAAAAAAGATGACAGGCTTTGCAAGGGCTGGATTCAAAAAAAGCAGTTAAAGCTGCAGTCTGTAAATTTTTTTTGGTTACAAATGATCCAAAATCAATATTTGAATAAGTACATAACCAGCCAGTGTTCAAAACTATTGCCTTACTTTAGCCCGATTCACAACGGTTAGCTTATAATAATGCTTTCTAGTTCGAGTGGCACGGGTAGGTTTTCGCGGGAAATTCGAGCATGGCACTGCGTCATTACGTCACGTCTGTAAACATAAAGAAGTTGTCCCGGCTACTGTGTGAGGATCCTGCAGGTGGAGGATCATTTATAGCCTTTTCTCACAGCAGCCAGAATAATTAAATGTATCATTTTGATGGCGGATTGTAATCCATAAAGAATTATGTGTTTATGAAACACATGTGAATGAAATTATATTATATTCCAGTTATAAATGTGCTTCTGATTACAGATAGCATACGTGGGATTACAAAAGATTTGTATTTTAAAGACAACCACTTTGCTTTTGAGCATAATTTGCTTTTTGGGTTAAAGAATTTCTTAATATGAAATTCGAATAGTATGACAATTAGATTAGACTGTGCTGAAATTGAAATCTACACGCTAATACATATTATACTCATAGTCACCAATGCTGATGTTGTTTACATTAATCATTTGAGAATAAAGTATAATAATTTGCACGGTTTGATGTGATATGAGCTAACCGATCTTTAGATTAAATCACCATTGATAGCGAGATTTATGGTAATGCTTTTTCCCTCAGTTGGTCAGAACAAACGTGGCAGACATGTTACTTACTTGTTCAGATGACAATGTATCGTGAACATTCTTATTTGGGTCATATTCCAAGACGTAGGCTAGAATCTGTTATTGCGAAGTACAGTAAATATCCACACACCGGTGCGGTGACTGATTGCCACATACTCTTCAGAACATTAGATTCATCCGGGCTGGAGCCGTGCCGATGCACAACCCACGTGAAGAAGATAATTCCGCAAATAACTGCATTTGCAGGTTTCAATCAGAGGTGGCGACAAAGAGGCAAAACTTATGGATTGCAGCTTTAATAAGAATTTTATTCCTAATGTTTTGTGAAACTGGCTCCAGGGATATATTAACCCGTTTTATTATTCTTATTAAATAAAATCCAAATATACGTGACTGTTTCATACATAAAGCAGTAGAGCAAGGTGCTAGCAACACCAAGGTCGTGGGTTCAAATCTTAGAGAATGCATGAACTAATACAATGCACTGCACTGAACTGCACTGTGATTTGCTTTGGCTAAATGCATAAATGACCAGACAAATCAAAATAATGACTACTCTAGGAAACATAACAGATAGCTAATAAGTGATTACAGTGCACACTGTCTGGTTTCCTGCGTTAGTTGGATTTCTGTGAATCACCTCAGAGGCTAAGATATCATTAATGTGTTTTCAAAAAACGACGATTCTCCTTCGACGCTAGCATTTTTCGAGATAACTGGCTGATTTGGGGAACGGAACGAACGGAACTCTATTGATGTATAAAGTCATTTGTGTGTATCACGCCCCGCAGGGACATCAGAGAAGTTCCCCAGGTTTTTTGATTGGTGACATTTAACGAAGAGTATCTCGTGTTTTTCCGTGTATGTTTGGCCAACCCCGTAGGTGCTCGAGCTCCCTAAATGAACGTGTTTTGTCCAAGTGAAACATTAATAGATCACTAAATCAGCCTAATTTACTCCAGTTAAAGTAATTTCAATGGTTAGATCAAGTAGCAATAGTGCATGTATCCACTTTTTACAGTGTTACAAAACAGTTAAAATTTTGCTTAATTCAGCAACGACGTTTTAGTTCCACACAACTAAATTAAAATTAAAATGAGCTATGAATATTTCAACCAGGCGTAATTTTAGAACGAATTTAGAATTTCTTTATTTGGGTAAATAATCTTTTTGTCTTTTCCTCTAAATTTGGGTGATATTTCTCTTTATTGAATATCATTTTACTCTCTAGAGCTCAAGACTGATGCTCCATCCATCAAATTCACCACTCGGTTGTCTCAAGCGCACTACTGTTTGCTGTATTTCACTATAGCTGTAGATCTACTTACTGGTTGATACACTACTGGGCACAGCTCAGCATGTAATACCATCAGCAGAATGCCTAACAACGCGGTTCCCAGTGCCCACGAGCAGAGGCGCTTCTTGTCCTCCAAAAGGAAGGAGCCTGAGCGATTGATTGCAGGCTTACAAGTTATTAATGCAGTCTACTGCGGCTACTAGAGAGAGAGAGATTACCTGCGTCTTATGCGTGTTCAGCAGCAGTGTCTACTAATAGCGAATTTTTAAGTTGAACTGCTTCAAGAACCTCGCAACTGAGAATGTCATGTAGCTTTTCAGCTGCGAAACTATTTTAATGATAAATTCGCGGTGCAGCGCTGACAAGAAGTTTCTGTTCGCGTCTCCGCACTGTGTGTGCGTCTGTGAGAGAGAAAGAAAGCGTGGTTTCCGTACATAAAAAAGGTTGAAGACATGAAAATAGTTTGTCATTTTTACCCTATTGTTTGTTATATTGATTTGCTCAATGTCTTGAGCAATGCGTAAATCCGGCCCTGTTGGACGGCAATCGGAAGTTATTACAAACATTCGATGGTGGTTTGAAGTGAGTTTTGAGTAAAAGCGGAATGTAAATCTGATTTATTGTTTTATGTAGCATGATGCTACAGTTTGCATAAATTATCACATAACACACGCTTTCGGTCATGTAACGTTAGTATAAACGGACATCTGCATATGATGGGAACTAGGGATGGGTGTATCGATCCTAAGTATCGATATATCGATACTGATGCGAGTATCGATACTCAAATAAAAAATATATACTAAGGATTTTTATTTACCAGTGATTTTGTTTATTTAACAAAAATAATAATAATAATAATGCGTACAATATGCATTGAATTGGACGAATAACCTTTGTTAGCGAGTAATTGTGTAGGATAGAACTATTTTCCTGCTCATCTAAACACACAAATGTTGCAAGACAGAACCAATAAATCAAAGAGAGTGTTCACTCACTTCTAAAAGTGCATTCAAACATTGCTGCTTTCCCAAAAGTATCATTAGACAGCATTAAAGCTTCTTCTTGGATGGGCAGCCCTGAACAACGCTTATCAATAGGGACAGAAGAAAAAAAAACAACTGTTTGAGTTATTTCACAATAACAACTGAAATTGTAGCCTACATCGTTTGTGCATTACAATTATGTAAATTGAACGTTGGAAATCTATGATCATGTTCTATCTGAATGTTAAGCAGAACTCATGCACTGTCAGAACAAAAAAGGTGGCCATTTTTGCATCACAGCCATTCACTGGCCATGCCTATGGCAGTACAAAATATTGCACTAATCAAAGTTCAATGTTACAATAATTAGAATATTAATGTTGTTAATACGGTAGCACTACTATACAAATGTGATATATGTTTACAAAAAACTTTTTTTTAATTATTATTTCCAAAGGGTTACTAATGAAACATCATGTGGATGTTTTCAGTGTCTGGGGAAAAATTTTGGGATTCAACGGGTTAAAATGCGTTTAAAATATAAAGTTAAGTGGGTATCATTTCCCATTTTACTCTTAGTAATTTAATATATTTCATAATTTAAAAGTTTAGTGCATTAGTATCGAATCGGTATCGATATCGACTATACTGCCTTGAAAAATATCGGTATCGTATCGAAAACAAAATAAGGGGTATCGCCCATCCCTAATGGGAACTCCACGCAGCTCCCGCGCTACTCTGTCTATACTGGTGGTATTACAGTACCACGAGAGCTAAAGAGAGCAGACTGCTCTCGCGGATGTCAAACACTGATCTATCTGCGCCGCACCTCTTCTAGTCGAACACGCCGGCAAGTGCTGCAGGCTTATTGTCTCACTGACGCTGATGAGATTAACCCTCTTATGTATCGAAATTTGGTACCGAACGACAAGACGTTTTTTGAGAAGAAAAAAACTCGATGGTATCGAGGCATTTCGGTCGGTGCCTAAAAAGTATCAAACTCGATACCCAGCCCTAGTTATAATAACCCCTACAAATACAACTCATTATATTAGATACTGAACACTTTTAAAGAGACAGACATGTAGATGTTTGTGGAAGATGTTTTCTCAGTTTTAGAGGGTTATAATTTTTTCAGTTGTTTATTGCAACAATACATAACTATAACTTTGTCTAGTGCTCTTATGAAAGTTTATAGCATGATTTGTGAAAATGTAACTATACTGAATGACATGGCATGGCATAGACTTCTTCATGGCTAGTTTTTGCGTATTTCATTTCATTCTGTAACCTACTTGTTCTACAGATCTGTGTGTACTAGTGGTAAGTGCTACTGTTTTTGACAGCGTTGATAAAGTTTATGACAGATTATATCATGATCATTTTTGCGTTTCCCTTGCTGAATGTCGTATCCTGTCAGCAAAAACCTGTTCATGTGCTTTTTTGATTGCTTTCAGTTTAAGTGCCGGCAATGCAATTTTGCCAGATATTGATACTAAAACAAACAAAAAACTAAAAATATATAAAAATAAACCGAAATTGATTTAATTTATAAAAGCTAACTGACTATCACCCTCTATATTAATACATGTTCTCCACTACAGCTGTCATACTATGAGATGATCTGTTCTCAAATGGCCCGTATTTAGCCTGTAGTAAATAAGCTTCTGATCAGCTGACCTGAACAGTTCTGCACCAGGCTTTCATGTGGTCCTATTAATTCAGGTATCGGTGACTAAGCAAAGCTGCCTGCACAATATTACAGAGTACAGTGTATGCCTTACCTTAAGGATTACAGAAACTTTTCATGGGTCGTTTCATTTGCCTGTAAGCCAGTTTTTATTTAAAGGGAAAGCATGCTTTTGCTGAAAAAACCTCTGTTAATCAAGGCATTTCAAAATTTCACTCAGCATGTTTCTTGATTAAATGCTTGTGTGACAGATATATGATGAGAGCATGTTTATTTCTTGTGACTGACCTCTGGCTTGTGTTTCTGCAGGTTGTACGAGGCAAAATTGAACAGTCCTCTGCAGAAAGCCTTGAGTCCCATTGTGTGGTGCAGACAGGCTCTGGATAACCCCAGTCCTGATATGGAGTCTGCCAAACGCTCTCTCTTACACAGACTCGACCTTACCATGTCAGGTACCACACACACTTCATTTATTTATATTTCATTTAATATCTTCCACTGTTGTATTATGAGTCTTTATTCTGACCTAGAACTTCTGATTATATGTTTAGATTTTTCATTAAATGCTTTTGCATTAAGTTGGTTTTAAATTTTTTATATCTCGAATTGATACAGCTTGTTATTTTATTTCTGGCTGAAAAATGTAAATTGGAGTCTGGGCTATTTGGCCATGCTAGTCTGTATCTGTCTGTGTTGATTTTATTCAAACTTATCACTTCCTCTTTTTCAATCTCAGTTCTTCCTCTCTTCTCTCTCTTTTGCCCTCTACCCATTCACTGAGCTCCATTTCTGGCTCTGATTCTCTTCAATCCCCACTTCCTTGCTGAGATCAGTCTGTCACCATGTGTGTATGTGCTTTCAACATGTGGCCTGGCAGTTCACTTGGATAAATCCTTGTTTTTGAAGAGTATCTGTACATTTGGCTGTGTCTGTGTATCATCTATCTATCTCTCCTCTAATTATAGGTAGCGAAGAGTTATGAAAGGTTTGACTTCAGTCTTATTTGTAATCAGTAAGTCTATTGCTGTTTTTAGTCAGGTATGCCCATGTGACATGTCTTAAAGGGGTCATAGGATGCTACATGCACTTATACAAGTTGTTTGAACTGAAATGTGTGTTGGCAGTGTATGTACACAACCATCCTATAATGATAAAAATCCACCCAGTGTTTTTTTTTTATCTGGTTAATGTTTTCCCCTTTCTCAAATCAAGCCGTTCTCAGTTTCTTGTCTGTGTGACGTCACACAGACCAAGGCCCTCCCACGGTAGTTTGATTGACAGTAGCGTTCAGCACAGACTGGACTGGTGTCTTAACTTAGACCCGCCCTGAGTGAGCTGTCATCAGTCCGCCGCTGGAGCAGTTGTAGATAAGAATGACTCCTAAGCGATTGAGGTGTTCTGTTGTTGGATGTAATAATGAACATAGCAGTTGTCATTTACTCCCGACATCTGAGCCGCTGAACTCGCAGTGGATTATCTTTGTCTCTGAAGTGAATGTGCCCCCGATCTACATAAATGTGTAAATTTTAACCAAACTGTTACAGACTTTTCATTAACCCTAAAGAATCATATCACCTTGTGGAAACTGTCATCCTATGACCCCTTTAAATTGAGCAGCTCTCTATAGAAGGGAACTGACTGTCCATGCTCATACTAGACATGTGACTGATACTTTTACAGCACTCACTAACATACTGTTACATCACACATTTATGTTCTCTTATATTTTCCTTTTATTACATTGCTTCATTGAGGAGAGGGATAAAGACCAAATGAGCAGCAAATGAAGTCATTTTGAGTGATATTCTCAAAGATCATTACTGGCTCATCTCATAGAGTTCACTCAACCGTCACCTTAAGTTACATGGGAATCGTTCCAGAGAACTTCCAGTTCAAAGATAGAGTTTTCCATTAAAAGATCCAATCTGCAGTGGCTGCATTTGATTAACATTTGGAACAGTGCCAGATGTGAATCACGCTTGTCATTGTGCGAGACAGATGGGTGTATGATGTCATTGTTTTAAGTGGACTCATCATAGTGTCATCATAGAGCAAACAGCACAATGCCACCCTTTGAATGCTTTATGATGTCATATTTCCCAAATAAGATGGGGGGGGTCTGTTTGTTTAAATTGCTCTAATTACTCTACAGTTCAAAAATTTAGGGCAAATTATATATTAATATATATATATTAACTTTTATTTAGCAAACGGCACATTAAATTAAAACGTAAAGCTCATTGTCAGCAGGCATACAGCCCATGCTGAGTGTGTGCATTGCGGTTTCCAGGTTACCTGAGGCATCACTAATTCCCTAGAGCCATTGCCAAGAGATTGAAGAGAGAGCCAGTGCAGATGTGTGGGATGCATGTCAAATCTCTATCCTGTTGGACACACCCGTCAGCTTTGTCTCTCTCTTATTGCTTGTTCCTTTCTTTTATGCCTCTCTTGTGCCCTCTTCAGAACCAGTTACCCCATGAAGCGCATCTGTGTCTGTGAGAAAGTAAAACAGAGACGGACATGTTTGCACACATTAATGAATTCCACCAAGAAGGCTGAAGAGTGTGACTCAGCACTCTTACAAGCTATATGCAAGCTTTGTGAAAAGGCAGTAGACAGCTAGGCCGCTCACTGCTGTAAACTTGTCTGCTGTTTGGCGAGTCTGTTTTCTAGCCATGGTAACTCATTCCAGGGCTTTACACTTCCCTCAGAAATGCAAACAGTTCCATAAGGTTGTAGTCATAACCATAACCATTACATAACTCACTGGACATGAGGACAAAAGGAGAGGCTGAGAATTGATCAAAAGACTTAATCACGTTCCACTGACAAAACAAGCCTGTGTTTCCTTTTTTAATCTTCTTTATTGAAGAAACACTATTGCCAATATTAAATCTGTTTAATAATTTAGACAATGGAACATATGCATGTTTTAAAAAAAATCTTCACAAATGTTTTGTTATTAGTGAAAGGATATTTTTAACCTTGCAGTTCTATAACAAATTGACATGCCTATTGGTTTGTGTTGCTGCTTTGTGCTGTTTTCCCCCCCTACTCTAATATTAAAAATGGAAAGAAAAGAAAGAAAGAAAAAGTGCCAGAAATTGTTGCCTTAGTAGGTGTTAGTAAGAGCTAGCTATTGGTGACGAATTTGTAGTGTTGTAGTAATGGAGTAACTTTTTTTACATAAACTAGCGAAAATAATAATTTTTGATAATTTTAAAGGGGTCATATGATGCTATTTTTTTTTTTCCTTTCTCTTTGGAGTGTTACAGCTCTTGGTGCATAAAGAAGATCTGTAAAGTTGCAAGACTAAAGTCTCAAATCCAAAGAGATTTTCTTTATAAAAGTTCAGAGTCAGCCATGCACACCTACCTAAAACGGCTCGTTCTAGCACGCCCCCAAGATCTACCTCACTATGTGGAAATATAGCATAATGCCGCCCAATGGCACGCAAAGAAAGAAGGCATGGTTTCAGGAACAGCATTAGTGTTGATGCAGCATGTCAGGGAGACGCTGTTTGTTTCTAGGTGAAAGCAAAAGCACTTTTATTTGGCCTTCCGGAAGTAGATGCAATTAGGAATCATTGGTTAAGATTTATTTACAACAGAACAGCACACCCAGATGTTCGAATTTGTGCAACGCATTTTATGAACGACAGTTTTTTGAACCTAGAAGAGTACAAGGCCGGCTGTGCACAAAGGCTATTACTAAAAAAATAAATAAAAAGGGTAAATTCCGACTTTACTATGACAATCTGGCGCTTCTGAATCAGCCACTTTTATGTTTTGTTATTAGTTTAAGTATTGCTATTGACTGTTCAAATGCTGAGTTTTGCACAGCGCAGAGTAACGCGTCATGTGTGAGAGGGGAACAGGGTCACATCACAGGAGTGAACTGTCTGTCAGAAATCATAGCACGTCAGCTGTCTTAACCGCGGCTTGTGTACTGCATCATCACTGTGTCCGTCACGCGACTCTGTTGCTCTTTCGGGCTTGAACTGATGGTAAAACTAACGACATTATTAACTGTCTTGATATTTACTTTGAAAGCTGAAGCTGCGATTATGTTAAGGGGCGTTACATTTCCAACGCGTGCTTGTGGTGTTCGGCCAATCCCAATGCACTGGGTTAGCTGGCCAATCAGAGCAGACTGCGCTTGTCGAAGGCTTTGACTTTGTAGAAAACGAAGCGTTTGAAGAGGCGGGGCATAGAGGACCTACAATAATGTACATTATTTGAAAAATAATGTGTTTGTTTGAACATTAAAGCATGTCAACATATTCTGTTACACCAAGTACACAAAATAATGATCTTTAAAATAGCATCATATGACCCCTTTAAATATTTTTAACACTATTATAGGTTGAGCTTAACAAATACAGTTTGAACAAAAACAGTCAACACTACCAGTTGTGTAACCCAGAGAAAATGAAATGAGATTATCAGCATGATCGTACTCATGTATGTCATTCTTATGAAAAAAAAAAAAAAAAATATATATATAATATTATTATATATTTTTTTTTTTTGTATAGGAAAAATCATTGGTATAGGTTGTATGCAGAGTTACGTTTGGTAATTAAAATAAGTTAATAATTTATGGAATAATAATTAGATAAAAATAATATCTATTCAACAAATTGTCAAAATTATTTTATTATATGATTTTAATTGTTAGAAACTAGCGAATATTAGATTATCTAGTGTATCTAAGAGATATAAAAAAAAAACTTTTTTCTTTATTTGTACATCTAAATTTGTGCCTTTTTGTGCTTAAAAATCAATAAATATACTCCAGAGTGTACCATATTAATAGAAAGTGCTATCCATACTCTTGAACATTGTTGTTATGCTGTGCTTCAGCAAGTTCAGTGCAGTCTTTACAGCCTCCTTGTGTCTTTTTCTCTCTAGCCACATCCTCAACTTGCCCCTGCAATCCAATCCTCTATTCCAATCCTGTTTGGAGTACACTCTGCTTCCCTGTTGATATTTCTTTTTGTTTTTCTTTTCTTTTTACTTTTTCTATGCTGTTTCCATTTTCCTCTACAGATCTGACAGGCCTTACTTATCCTGTACACTTTCAACATCATTGCATTCATTCTGCCCTTTTCTCTTCCTTCTTCATCCTCTTTCATGTCGTCTTTGGCTCTTCGTGCTGCTGTTGATATCATGAGGTCTTCCTTCTCACTGCATCTTAGTTTCTGTGTTTGTCCTTAAACAGCCCATGTTGCTCTGATGAACTTTCATTACTACAAGACTCTCTCACACATATTTTCTTTCTCTCCTCTGCCCCCTGCCCCCCAAAACAACTTTTATACGGGCTGATAAACAGCCTCAATTCCATGTGGACTGTCCATTGAGCTGAACAAAATGTGCTTGACAGACAGTCGTTAGACATTTAAGCCCATGTATCTTATCCTGTAATGGGCCCTGCTGTTCATTGAGTCCAGGCCAAGATAAAAAGCACAGTTAGTGAAGCATCTTTTCAGTGTCAGAATTATCTGTAGGGTTTAAATTGTCTTTTTGCAGTGTATGGATGTAGTCACCAGAGAAATGACAGATTAGCTGTCCTCATTTCTCCTTCTCTTTCTTGGAGACACACAAATGCAGTATTAGTGGACGCAGTGTGGTGTTCTTCTGGTGGAAAGAGCATGGATGAGCCAAACCATCTGATGGACTGGAATGTAATGGCCATTGGCTCCCTTTGACCACATATATGGAGTTAATGACATTCTGAAAGACGGAAAAGACTTTTGGTATTTCTGTTCTGGCTTAGATGAAGCTTTCCTAGATGAAAGTCCATGGTAGCATCAGTTTCAGATTTGAGAAAAACTTTGATCTCTTTCCATGACAGTCTCTTCCATCCATTAGTGCCAGTTGCACAGAGCTTTCAAACTGGTCATGAAATAGCCGTTATCATTCGCTTATTCACCATAGTAAAATGAATGAATAAATGTACGAATATATCTACACAAAGCAAATGTATTCGAAAGGAAAGCATAGTTGGTTTTCTATGTCTAAATAATGTAAATAATTATGTAATAATTATAAAAAATATATTTCAATAAAAATTATTTATAACCACCCATTTCTAATAACTATTTTAAAGGGTAACAATTAGTGATGTATCTAAACGTTTTTTTGTTTTGTTTTTTACATTTTTACAATTATATTGCAATATGGCATTTGCGCTTAACATTTAAAAAAAAAAAATTTGAAGAAGAAAAAAAAAGGCATTTTTCATCAGCATTCTGGGTAAAGATGAGCTTTATGTGAACCAATTAAAGGATTATTTCACTTCCAGAATAAAAATTTCCTGATAATTTGCTCACCCCCATGTCATCCAAGATGTCTAAGTCTTTCTTTCTTCAGTCTCAAAGAAATTAAAGCCTCTATCACACAGAAATTCCGGAAAATACACAGATTATGTGTCCCGTGATTTGTCCCGGGATCGTTTAATTGTGGTTCATTCACACTGCCAGTGATTTTCGGAAAAAATCTAATGTGTGCGTTCACACACATACCCGTAAGATCCCTAAAGACCCGTGACATTGCCGATGTGACTTGTAATGTGACAAAAACTAAATAAATAAACTATGTTCCAATTATATTGAGCGGTGAACGATCTCAGCTTCAAGCGTGTGGAATAGTAATAAATAGAAAAGCTACCCCGAAAGTCACATCCTTGCTTCAGTAGTTAGTAATGAGTAAAGAGGGGGTCTCAAAGAAGCGCGCCATTAACACGTGCGTGGGGGGGCTCAGCTGACGACGACAACCTTATTACGGCAACAATTGGTTCGTACCAATATTATCAGTTGGAAAAAGGGGAGAGCACAGTAGCTTGGATATAAACCCCGAAGGACGTGTCACACACAAGACGATGTTACTAACAGGTAAAAACCCGCATAAAAAGCCCCAAACCCGAATCGCTTCCGGATCAATCCCGAGAACGAAATGATCATATGCCTTTCACGACCCGAACAGACAAACAGCAAAACTAAAAAGAGAAAAAAAAAAGAAAAGAAAGGATCCGGGCAATTATTCAAAGGCAATTTTGTCCAGGGACACAACTTTCAGTGTTAAAGTAATAAATACGGACTAACGTCCTACGCGGAGACCAACTTCGAATCAAATGGGGATGTCAGAAGGTCCTACGGCAGTGGTTGCGAGTGTGCAGCTGTCAAGGGGCTCTACACGTTGCACAGCGCGCGTGAATCATAGCGTCAGCGACATACGATACCGCTGATACCTCAGCATTCAGTCTACATTGGAAAGGTCACTTTTGATGGTAGGTTCTGCAAGTAGCGTAAAAGACTGCCGTGTTTTGCTGAAACAAAAGATTGCCCGAATCGTCCGCCCAAAGACAGTCAAACGTTTTCCTTTACAAAGCGCAAGGTGCGAAACACGGATTTTGAAGTTGGAGGAGAAAATTTGTTTTTCACCCTACCCTACCTTTTTGAACCGAAATACAGACGAAGAACTAACCACGCGTGACCTTTCCAATGTGATTGCATAATGTGTGAAGTCATAGACGCGCATCGCAGAGCTAGTGCAAGATGAGCACTTTTGGTTAAAAGTATATAAATTTTTCTTTTTTTAGAAAATGACAGATCCTTTCGCTAAATAAGACCGTTATTCTTTGGCTGGGATCGTGTTGAGCCCTTTGAAGCTGCACTGAAACTGGAATTTGGACTTTCAACCCATTGGCCACAATTGAAGTCCAACTATATAGAGAAAAATCCTGGAATGTTTTCCCCCAAAAAACCTTGATTTTTTTCTTTCTGAAGAAAGAAAGAAATGAACATATTGGATGACATGGGGGTGAGTAATTAAGGACATTTTTATTCCGGAAGTGATCTTATCCTTTAAAGCCTGTAGTCTAAAGTCTGACTTGTGAGACTAGGTTGTTTCAGGCTAGGTTTTAAGGACACATCTATTTTTGTCTGTTCAAAGACACTGAAAAACGCTCACATGACACACTTTGAGTCAGTTTTAGGTAATGCATTTTAGACACTTTTGTGTGTTTATGTTGTAATATATTATCGATCTTCCACCTCATATGTCTACTGTGCATGTAGTTAGTGTTGTATCTGAAATGTTTTGTTGACTCTTGATGGTAAATGTCCTTGATTGTAATGTCCTTACAGTCTGGTGTTATTGGCTTACAGTGGTTTGTGTCAGTCCTCATTTCTTTAAGTCCCTGCTGAATGAGGGAAGCCCTCGCTCTTGGCTTCATTTTTAACACATACACACACAAACACAGAACAGTCAATGGTCAGAGGTCATCCACACCAGCCCAAATCCAAGACCACTCATTCTCAGCATGCATGCCCATTCCTGTCTCTGTGGGTGTTTTTATGTCCCAGCACTCAAGCGTTGTGCATGTATGCGTGGCTGATGGTGTGGTGTTAATGCAGTTCACTGCTGGATCTGTAAGGAAGTGAGTGGGGAGAGCATTGTTGTTTTCTCTGAATAAAGCACACACTGAGTGATGGCAGGAGTAGAGGGAAAAAGTCATTAGACAGGAGACACGGAGAGAGAGACAGAGAGAGGATGGATCCATGCAAAGAGGGCAGGAAAGAATAGGAGGTCTGGGGAAATGTGCTTTAATGACCTCTTGAGTGTCCAGCTGCTCACACACACACACTAAAGGCTAAGCAATCACATATTTCGTCTATTCAATATGATATTGTTGCCAATATAAAACTAAGCGACATCATGAATATAGCTGATTTTAATGTGTCTTATTTTCCCATTAAGTTTCCTAAAGACTAGTTTCTCCAAGGGTTTAATAGGGTCTCTGATTTGAAAAATTCACCTTTGGTTCAACACTCTGATTTAATGATTTTACACTCAAAAATGTTTATAGAAGTCTCGCATTTCTTCATATATTCAACAAATAACTACAATTTTTCCTAAAAATTATTTTGAAAATAATATTTATTTATTGTTTAAACTGGATAAACAAAGTTTAGGGATTTTTATCCTAAAGAAGTATTTATCATTATGATGAAGAAGAAATATTGCACTATTTCTAGGTCACTAATCAAATAAAGTATAATTTATTACAATAAAAATATATATGTATACTACATTAACAGTTATGTATTTATTAATTTATTTCATAATTTTTTTTCTAGGTCACACAGCAAATATGTAGAGGTCTAAAAGTATTTAAATCATTTTGTTTATTATTTAATGTATTTAATATTCTTGTCTTTTATTTAATAATTTTCCAGCCCAAACACACACACACACACACACACACACACACACACACAGAGGATCGTGCGATGAGCGATCATGTGAGAGTATATCCACAGGGAGAGCAGCTGAAGTGGCTTCTATTTTATGCTCCGCTCTTGAGAGACACAGTACAGTCTCTTTCTTGGCCGATATTCAACTAATGGTCTTCAGATTCTCTAGCCGTCGGTGTTGCCAAAAGCTTTAACAGCAATGCATTCTCCCTGCTGCAGCTGAGCTAAGAGTTTGACCTTATGACTCAATCATAGACAACTACATATTCATGGTGCTGCATTGCTCTACAATGCCTACATTGAGTCTGTGTGTGTAAGAGAGAGAATTGACTGGATGTTAATGGCGTTGTCATCCACTAAATGACTGAGTAAGGCTCTTGTGGGTGTGCATATGCGTCTCTTAGACTGTGAATAGTCTGCATTGTATGCGATTAACTGCACTCCATCAGGACCTAGAATGTCGCACTTTATTAGACTTGGCCATGCATGCTGTATGCTTAAATTGACTCTCTTGAGATGCCTAATACTACACTGTAAATCGTATTGTGTGTGTCTCCATAAACATGCATGCATTAAAATGGTATCTGTGTATGTGTACTTGGGGGGGCGGGGGGCGGCCTATTTATTTTTCCTAACGATAACAGCTGGTGCTGTTTGAAATGTGTTCCTCCTAAATAAATGGTGTTTGTTTAAACTAACAAAAGTAAGGGACAATAAAATGCTTTCACTTCACATTCAACAAGAAGTTCTTTAGTGCCCTTATTATGTTTTGATTTCTTTTGCAGCAAACAAGCGGAGGAGTCTATATAACAGTTCCTACAGTCCTCAAGTGGGCTACGGAAGCCCGTACTGCACAAACACAGCAAACAGTCCCTATAGCAGTGGCTTCAACTCCCCGTCCTCCACTCCATCTAGAGTGCCTATCGTCAAGCAGCTCGTTCTGCCTGGCAGTGCAGGTAAAGGCCTCTTTACTCCAAATGTGGAGTAAGAAGTAGTTGAGGAATATATTATATACTACAAACAATTATGTCACTCACAGATGACAGAAAAGTGTGAGACTGCTGAAGTTGTTTATTTATTTGCAGTTGGGAAATGTTATTTTTATAGGTAGCAAGTAACTAATCATGAAAGTAACCATGTAACATCATTACGTGGTATGGAAAGTAACATATTTGTTACTTCTGTGTTAAAAACTGCACTTTTCTCACCGTTGTTTGGCTGAAAGCTCTTAAAATATAGTGAATGATAGAATATTTTCTGTTAACGTAAACCACTGAATATGCTGTCCAGTATGCAGTAAGTAGTAGGCTAATATTTATTCCTAACATAGCTAATATGACTTAAGCAGAAAACACACAACTGTCTAGTGTTTTTTTAGATCTTCCTATGAATAACTATATAGAAACAATGTCATTTTTATTTTGTATTAATGTAATTAATTAGTTTTTTTTGTTGTTGTGTGTGTGTAGGTCACCAGCGTGGATCAGCTGACAGAAACGCTCAGGCAGTGAGCCCACAGTCATCAGTAGACAGTGAGTTGAGCACATCAGAGATGGACGAAGACTCTGTCGGTTCATCGACCACATATAAACTCAATGACGTCACAGACGTGCAGATTCTCGCCCGCATGCAAGAGGAGAGTGAGTGGTCTTTTCTCTAACAAGTGTTAGATATTGTCTTTTAGTCTGTTCTATCTCTCTACGAAAAGTTATTGTTATACATTTGGTTATCATGCTGCTGAAACGGATCATAAACAATCTTAAATGTGAATAAAAAAAATGCCTATATGGCATTGAGATTTAAATTTAAATGTATATGTTTCCCTCTTTTAGGTTTAAGGCAAGAATATGCTGCAACAGCATCACGTCGTAGCTCTGGTTCATCATGTCAGTCATTGCGACGAGGAACTCTGAGTGACCAGGAGCTGGATGCACAGAGCCTGGAGGATGATGAGGAGGCGGTCCACCATTCCTACCACACACCTGTCAACCGTTTCAGCCCCTCCCCTCGGCACTCACCCCGCGTCTCCCCCAGGAACTCGCCCCGATCCCGCTCACCCACCCGCTCTTTAGAGTACAGCCGCGGATCTCCCCAACCAATCATCAGCCGCCTTCAGCAGCCCCGCCACTCTCTGCAAGGCCACGATACACAGACCAACGCCATTAAGAATGAAGGTAGATCTTCTTCCAGTCTCATTTCACTTGGGCTATTTCTCTTTAAAACAATGTCAGTTTAAATGTGGGTTTCTTCATCCTCTGTTTTTGTGTGCAGAAAAGCTGAGACGGAGTCTACCGAACCTCACACGATCCAGCTCTGGACCGACTGCAGAGCCAGTTAAAAACAGTAGGAGCTGTGAGTCAAACTTGCAAGTGTCAAACGGAGGATCACCCAGACACCAGAGTCAGTCTGCCAGTGAGTGTCCGGACGCATCAGTGAGCATGCATGCACCCATACATCAAATCACACGTTTAGAGCTTTTAACAGCCAGCAAACACACAATCTCTGACTCAAACTCACCACACAAAAAGACTTCATTGCATTTCATGATGTAAAATTTATCATGAATGTTATTCTGTTTGTAAATCTTGATGTATGGTAACATTTGACTTTTTATGAATATGCTCTTCTTGGTTGTGGATTCTGTGCTTCTGACACACATTCATGCTGTGCTCTTAACTGCACTGCCAGTGTCTTGGCTTGCTAGATGAGGCTCTTTGATCTTCTCATATTTTCTCTTAGATTACATTTTATTGGCATCTTGACATTTCTTATAAAAGCCTGACTGACTTTCAAACATAGTTTAAACTATTATTCGGGGTGATTTTTAAAAAATGTTTTAGGGAAATCTTCAGATGATGGATCTTGAAAGAGTGTTTAATGTGGCACAGGAACACTAAAGATTGTCATTTTATTTGTAGGATAAAACAGCTCAGATTATAGTAATCATATGCCATTACACCCATGTGAGCAATCACATTTAATAGCCTTACTGAAAAAAGCATAGGTGTCATTTTTGCCATGGCTGATTTTGTCACTGTACTTTTATGAAATCGCTTTCAGCAGGGATGTATATACAGTAGAGAGCATCTCCAATTCTTGAGCAGAAGTTTTGATCTGGCATAGTATACAACATAGTAAATGTTATCCAGTGCTAAAAAATGTTATTATTATTATTATTACTACCTTTATGTAATTTTTTAATGTTTTGAGTGGCTTATACCACATCTACGGTGTCATATAGCGTTAGGTTGAGGCGAACCCACTGTTACTCTCCTTGCCATGAGGGAAATTTGTCTTAGGCTAGAAATACAACCACCACATACGACAAAACACATATAATAAAGGGAAAAAAAAAAAAAACAGGATAATAATTCTGCGCCCCTATGCCATCTTCTCACCCTTATCCCCTTCTCCCCCCCCCTATACATACATAACACCCATACTACTATCCATATATATATACACTAAACCACATATATATATATATATATAATTACTTATAGCTACATATGCACATTCACAAATACACACATACACAACACAGTAAAACATACCATTTAAACAATAAAACAAATAAACAATCAATAAATAAATAACCTTACCTAGTGTTATTTAATAACTTAATTGCAGAAGGAATAAATGAATTCTTGTACCAATTCAATCTACATCTTGGAATTCTAAATCTCCTACCTGATGACAGCATCACAAACTCACAGTTCAAAATGTGTGTTATATCATGCAGAATCTTATCTGCCTCCCTCAGCATATACTTTTCATAAAGAGTCTGGAGATAGAGAGGTTCTATCCTGCCCAAGATTTTCATAGCTGTTTGAATAAGACGTCCAAGCCTTGATTTTAGCTGTACCGTCAGATTACCATACCAAAGGTGTATACCGTATCTGATCACATTCTCTAGTACAGCTTGGTAAAACAACATCATAATCTTGCTACTGACAAGTGGCAATAAGCAACAACAGCAATGTTCCAGCACACAACTATTAGAATCTTTTTCAGAACCTGTTCTGATTTTAACACGAGCGTTCTGTTGGTAATGCTGACTTCACAAAGTTGTCAACACTGAGGAATAAAATCTGATTCCCAAACGAATGACTCTTGTGAGTCAGTTCTTTTTAGGAAATCAAAACCGTAGAGCATGACCAGTGTAGTACAAATGATTCCCAAAATGAATGACTCTTTTAAAGCCACACATACAGTATACTATTAAGGTGCAGTCACAGGAAATTTCATCAAAATTTTGCAGACAAAAGAGTCTGCAGTCTATTGTCTATAGTGTAGTGATGTATGGAAAACACAGAAGTCACTTTCAAAACAAGCAACGTTCTATTGGTTACTGCAGTGAATTTGCGTGAACTTGAACCCAATGCAAAATCGGTATGGGGAAATCTTTCACCCTCAATCGAAATTCACATATGTGTGGAATCCTATTAAGATAACTCAGTTTTAACTGAAAATTCACTGAACAACATTAAATATGACAGTAACTTTATGTTGGACTTCAGGTGCCTGAGACTTGAATCTTTGTAGTTACTGGCAGGTTGTATTACTGGTATGGTTATTTATAGAGTTAGTTCACCCAAAAATGAAAATTCTGTCATGAATTACTCACCCTCATGTCGTTTCAAACCCGTAAGACCTTCGTTCATCTTCGGAACACAAATTAAGATATTTTTGATGGAATCTGAGAGCTGTCTGACCCTGCATAGACAGCAACGCAACTGAAATGTTCCCAAGTCCAGAGACGTGGCAAGGAGATCATTAAAATAATCCATGTGACATCAGGGGTTCAACCGTAATTTTACGAAGCTACGAGAATACTTTTTGTGCGCAAAAGAAAAAAAAAGGCTTTATTCAACAATTCGTCTCCTCTGCATCACCCTGGTGCCATTTTGGAGAATATCAGCTGGACGTAAACCGCGTATGCTGTTCTGTGTCAGCTGTGTCACGCCGGATCTGTTTCCTATGTTGTTGTGATTTGATTTGAATGAAAACATATCCTTGTGAATGGGAAAATTTAATTTAGGAAGTTTTCCCCAAAGAAGTATTATAATGTATATAATATTATGTAAAACAGAGTGATAATTTTTTGGTGTGTAAACCAATTAATATTCATAAACTGACCCATTTACCATTTCATGACATGACAACCAGCACAAAAGTGAAAAGTCTAGCTCACCACTTTTAAGAACAGTGACGCCCATGAAAGAAGAACATTTCATGACAGCATACTGAATCATTTTATCCATGCAAGGTCAACGAATAAGGCCCAGAAGTCTCTCTGTCAATGAACAGTTAATCTGATGAAACTCTCAAAACAGGAGTGGAGTCACTCTGAAATCCTTGTATACAAATATTTAATAAGTTAATTAATAATATTCTGTAGTTTAGTGACCATAGATAAACAGCCATCTCTTAAACAGCACAAAGACATTAGCTTGCTTAAGTGATTTTACATACTTGAATGTAGTGAGTATTTCAGGCTTCTCCCCCTCATTTGGTAATGTGGACAGTGTTTTTTTCTGTCCTTCCTGCCCAGCATGCTCTGCCTCTTCCCTTCTCTCTCTGCCTTTGTTTCTTCCTAACACCCTTTGTTTTTGGCTGAGGTGCTGGTTGTCTGGATGTAGTTGGATTCACTCTTGGCTTAGTGCTGCCTCCTGCCTGTTCCTCACTTGGGGTTTAATTTTTCTCTTGGCTGTGGTGCCCTCTGGTGGCTGGTTAGAAGTGGTCTTCTGTCTCACCCATGCATGGAATAGCTCTGCCTTGAATTAATGAACCTGACCCTAACTGGCTGTCTTTGCCTTGGCATCACCTAAACTTTTTGGTTAAAGCTGATTTTGAATCAGCTCTGGTTGGAGGTTAAGTGCCTGCAGGTGGAGGTGGACTGCTGAGCTCAAATGAGCCTGAGTCAAAACATAATGTCTGCTTGTCTCTTATCTCAGCGTCACACCAAAGGCTCTCCGCACCTGCTCGCTCCTCCCCAAAACCAAAAGAGAGACTCCAGAGCCCTACGTCTCTACGAGGTAATGCGCTGAGCAGGTCACCCAGACTCAGTCATGACAGTAGATTGTCCTGGAAGTGTTTTATGGCATTTTGACACTTTTATAAACCCATTGTTAGAGTACTGTTTGGTTGGTGTGGAAAATGTTTACTGACCTCAGATAGAAATCACACCCAGGTCTTCTTGAAAAGAGGGGTATGGGTTGTGGTTCAAAAATTTGCTCGAGTGATTGCCCAATTATTATTCTATATTGTTATTAATTCAGTATATTATTATTTATTTAAAAAAAATTAAACAAAAAAAAAATATTATTGCATACCAACCTGGTAGGTTTGGGAAAGGTTATATAAATGGGATTTTTAATTCTGAAACTATTTTTCTGCTCTCCTTTGGTGTGAAAGCAGTCAAGCCTAAAATGCAGAATTTAACCACTATTGTTGAGAATGTATAATTTTTCCCACGAATAATAAAATAACAATAATATTAATGAGAAACATTTATATTTATATAGTTTTTCAATTGTTATATTGTTTTTTAGTCTAATGGCCATTTCATTATTGTCAAACTAATTAAAAACAGGTCCATTGGTTATTGGTCACTAATATTTATTGGCCTTAAAAAGGCAACGTCTGTTGGTCCAAAAAAAAAATTTGTGCAGTTACCCCCCCCCCCCCCCCCCCCCCCCCGCCCCCCCCCCCCCCCCCCCCTGAGTAAGTTTTGTGTTGTATATTGATCTGGAGTGGCTTTTGAGAATAGTTTGTTCACCTGTGGTTGTGAATGCTGCTGTTTCTTTGCAGTGTTATAGGGTGAGCGATGCTGTAGGTTGCTGTGGGTCTGCCCCCTTTTGGTACAAATGTGCCATGTCTTCTTGTACTTTTTTTATTAAATGGAACTGCTTAAACGTTGTCACCTAACCAAATGTTCCAGTAGTCTCTGAAGCCATCTGACTAATTCCAATTATTTATTTAATGCACTTTGGTTGCATTAAATAAAGTTTGTCAGTCATACTTGCACTTTAAAAAGAAATATAGTCCTGAGAAATTTGACAGCTTTTGGAGCGGATACAAACCCAACCCTCTCTTTTCCATCTTTTACCCAGTCCCTCTCTCGTGTTGCTTTGGTGAGGAAACCGATTTCAGTGAGTATATACACTGATGATGATGCAGCTTTTCAGTGCTGTGATATTTTATGTTGTGCAAGCGTGTGTGAATGGTAGATTGTGTTTGTGCTGTGGTTGTGCTGTTACCCATTTTGCAACAAGGGGACATTTGTATAACTAGTATT
The DNA here is from genome assembly GCA_018155175.1 of Sinocyclocheilus anophthalmus. Classification (NCBI taxonomy): domain Eukaryota; kingdom Metazoa; phylum Chordata; class Actinopteri; order Cypriniformes; family Cyprinidae; genus Sinocyclocheilus; species Sinocyclocheilus anophthalmus. The sequence continues at coordinate 173,185 of JADLZN010010684.1, read as the reverse complement.
TTTGAAAACGTTTGTAAACACTAGTTGATCAAGAATCCATCCATCCATTCTTATTGTGCTTTATTTTCTATCAGCTTTGTGTTGAATGTCATTAATGCTAGTGTTGTGCTCTGTGAATGTGGAAAACGGTCCTCTGCGTGTTACATAGGAGCGTTTATTTAATTGTGGTGATGTTTAATGTGTAGCTTAATGAATTAAGAGTTGTCTAATTGCATTCTTTTGGTTTTTAGGGTTGCATCCATCTTAATTCATTGTTATGTCATTATATCTTCTAGTAAATAGATAGAAGATAAACTACAGAATAGAAGCTCTGTCTTTTATTCAGTCTATGTTTTACCTTTTATGAAATATCCAATATTTCAGTTCCTTTACATTCCATCTGTTGCTTTTATTCTTTTCCCTAATTCTATCTTTTCCACTTATCTTCCCTCTTTTTTTGTTTATTTCAGTGCCCTCCTCCAGTAAGTTGCGGACTCCCACTGCCCCGTCTCCCTTGGCTCTCCGTCAGCCCATGAAGGTTATGTCTAACCATGGTTCAGGCACAGCCACGCCCACACGCTCTATGGCCCCGCCCCGCAGTGGCCTGCCCCGCCCCGCCGCAAATGCTGGAGAAGGTTTGCCAGTGCCTCGCAGCAAACTGGTCCAGCCTGTGCGCAGGTACTCTCAGGTTTTTCACAACTCAATATAAACATATCGTAACCTGGTGAAGTACATACTGAGTGTATTATTTGTTCCACAGGTCTTTGCCAGCTCCAAGGACATACAGCGGTATCAGAGACGAGAGCTGGAGAGAGGGCTGCTACTGAGCGCACCCAGAACCAGCAGCACAAATGGGCTTTCAGTTCAAACTGGCACTTTATAGAGACACGTCTTTAACCCCCACAAATAAAGAAAGACATTCTTCCAAACAAATGATTCTTGTCCTCTTTCAGGTGACATTGCAGAACTCCCATCCCAGCAGGATAGATGTGGAAGGCAGGCTGGACGCCACAGAATGCCAAAGAACAACAACAACAACAAAAAAACAGACTGGGATTCTCCCTCACCTACCAAACAGCATCTGTACTGCAAATGGCTCCAAATCCACTATACTGCTTGCAAAATCCACTATAGAAGAACATTAATAACTTGTTTTCTCTGTAACAACATTAGTAAAGGATCCCTTGTGCGCGCACATACAAATTGACCTTAACTTTTGGCTCAAGTAGGAAAGTCCGCGTGGCAATTGCATTCTGTCAGAATGTCTTTCATATCTATGTGACCTCTTATTTATTTGAAATCATTATTGAAAATATTCCTTTCAAAGAATATTCATACAGTATTTGGTCTTTATAAATATATGTGTGTGTATGTTTACTAATCTTTATTTTTGAGCTTTTTATTTCTGAATGTCATTGTTAAACCTCAACTGCAAAGCTATGTTTCCAAAGCATTTGAAGTGTCTGAATAATGGACGTATTTCAGAGTCTTTGAACAAACATATTTAGATTGAACCCTCAGATACGCAGCAGGATTGATGCTTTTGCTCATTTCGAAAGGAAACAGTCATGAGAGACACGGATCAGTGATAAGTTAAAGTCAAATTTCATGATTTGTGTTTGTATGTCCTAACTGGAAATTGGGAAAATCAATGAATATAAATGGCTGAGACTAACTTCATAAGGTGAACTGTTGTATCGTCAAATGTTGTTCATCGATTGATGTCCCAGTGATAATGTCTTGGTGGCAAGGGTCATAAAAAGATTTAGTTGTGTGGGTGAAGTGTAGTGCTTATGTACTATTAATTTTGGAAAATTCCTGGTCATGTTATTTGTCGTCATTCTCAGAGTGAAATAATTGATAAAAGGCCAAGAATTCAAATGAATGGGAGTGCCACCTGAAAATATGGAGATGACATCTTGCTGCAAACTAGCAAACGATTAAGACTGTGCAAGTTTGTTTAAAAATGAGTGCCTATAATTTATGAAATTGTGATTGCTACAAATGGTTTTTTTTTTTTTTATGGTTTGTGCCAATTGCTTTCTTTTGCCAATATTATTTACTTCAGGGTTCTTTGCATTTCTTGCTCAAGTTTTGATTTTTGTAATTGCTTTGATAACATTTATATTTGCTTTTTTGTAACAAAGGTATGTTATAAAAGCCCCTTGCTATTTATGACAAAATACTATGCGCTTATAAGAGGCTTATTTATTAAACGGTGAGATGCCTCTGTGTGCTGAGATATAGTTAGTGGGATGCTTGAGCCTACAATGGTCATGAATACATGACATAAATATTTTGTGGATTGTTTTTTGGTAAAGACTTTTATATCTCCACAAACATGATGCTCAGTTTCCCCTGCGTTGAATCATTTCAAATAAAAGTTGAAAAAAGCTTTGTGGTCTGTCATTTATTTGTCTAATTTACTGACGTGCCAAAACTAAAGTAAACTTGAAACATTTTATAGCATTTGATTGTTGAGCATAGACATATTGTGGAAAATGTTGAGATTGCAACTGATTTTAGGCTGCAGTTGTCTGTCTTTATAATCTAATGTATTAAGAGATCTTAAGTCAAAATTCAAAACTGGAAGTGTTCAGATATTTATCATTACCATAAAATTATCTATAGTTTGTCAGTTTTATTATTTAATTTTTAGTTTTCTATTAATTTATTATGTATGAGTGATAATAATGTGTGTTGGGAGCTCCAGAATTTTGTATTGTATCAAAACTGTTCCTTTACAATTTTTAATGAATGTAAAAAGAAAATTGAATCGATCTTTATTTGCAATGCAGATTGCAAACATGCACATGATCCATTATTCTAAGATCCAATATGGCGAGTTGTATTAAGTGTCCTCTCCCTCCTTTTAAAAATAAAAAAACACTTTTCATTTACTTTCATCTACTTATCTTCCCGATCATGCAGTTTCTCTTAGTCCGGCACGCCCATTTCTTTGCGGGTGAGTGTTGCGATGACACGATCTTTCAGATTCTCTGTTGCAGTACATTTAGGCTCTGATTGCAGGGACTCCATGGTCAGTTTTCTCCACATGTACTCTATTTTAGCATCACAATGCCAAGGGTTAAAGATCAACTCCACCCAACTGGTATTGATATCTAATGTACCAGTGGGCAGAAACTGCAGCCTATTGTCACTGAGGTCAACGTACTCCCAAGCGTTTCAGCCCCTTGAATAGTCAGCGGGAGACTATGATCTATTTTTCTGCAGGAAGATGTGAGTCAGGTTACCAGAGCAGCAAAAGGCTTTTACATCCAGGGACTGGATTTTGTTCTGGTCTACATTAAATCTCTCTTGAGCAGGGTGAGCAACTAAACACCCAACTGGAAGCTCTTCGAGTTTATTCTGCGAGAGGTGCAGAACCTTTAGATGACTCAGACTTTGGAGTTGGGCCATTGGGAATTTCATAAGATGGTTTCCGGACAAGTCCAACCAAGTGATATTGCTGTTGTTGGGCAACCGGTCTGGGTGGATGCTGGAGATGCGGTTGTCTTTAAACACCAGGTTGAGAAGTGGAGCATGATGGAAAACATATGCAGGTATCTCTTGCAGTTTATTGTCTGAGCACAATTTGGATGATAAGAGTTAGAAAAAACAGTACAATGTGACCTGCTGCATCATATTGGTGTAGTTTTGTCTTTTTGTTTCAGAGACAAACAATTTTCAGATATTTTGATATTTGCTACATAAACTGAGACACAGTTAAGTAAAAATAAAAGCAAAAAGTGAACCAATTTTTAACACTATACTATTTTAACGATATGCTCCTTTCCAAATTTCGAACTATCGAGCGATGGACACTGAGTGACTTCTGAGGTAAAGTCACGTGACATGTTCACAAGCTGTTTTTGTCTTTTTACGCGGTTTAAACATTATGAGAAACGATGTAAGTTATGTTTGTAAGTTGTACTGTTTATCAACATACCATCTGATATCCATTAATGTTTTTCGTTCAGTAACTAGTAAAGAGGAAGAGATTTTCGATTTTCGCTCAATTTGAACTGAAGCGATATTTCACGCCACTAAAGAGCGTCAAAACGACATTCGTTGTTTGAATATTGTAATAAAAATTACATTATGTGAAAGCTTAGACTTTGTTTTATAAAAAAGTACAATAAGATAAACACAAAACAGTCCAATTTCATGGTATTACCTTACCATAGCGTTTCCGCACAAATGGACACGTATAGCTACAAAATACATGTAGAGAATCTTAACATTTTGACACGGTGCTTTTATACACACTCTCACCTGTGAGGTCTATAGTGTGCAGGTAATGAAGGCCCTTCAGAAGATCTGCTGCTAAACTGCTCAGTTTGTTGCCGGGCAGGTGTAGCTCCTCCAGCAGTGGGATGACTGTCAGGTGCTGAGTGAACTGGATGGTTAAGGAGGTGGTGTTGCCTGGGAGACCGTCTCGAGGGAAAGAAGAGACCTCCGCTTCAGGGCACACGACCTCAGTTGTTTTGGCGCTGAAGTGGCACGTGCATCGCATTGGACACGAGAGGGCGTCACGGCAACAGAAGACCACAGTCATCGCGAGCGCGTGCATGAGCCAGGAATTCATCTTCACGACTTTAAAAGATGTAAAGCTTAAATGATTTTTTTCACATAAACTGTTCACTTATTCCTAGCATAGAGTTTGCTTGTGTTTTTTTAGACGTACTCGGAACAAAAATAATGTAATGTATGTAACTACTACTACTTACTAAGAATAAAACGAAGAAAAAAGAATCACGTAGAAATGTACATTACGTAGCGGAGATTAACGTCTAAAATGGTAAAACATCAATAAAACGACATCCTACCTTCTAGTTTTATTGTTTAGGTAGTAGGAATCCGTGGGGCAGGCAGAGAAAGCCCGTCACTTATGTAAATAATGTCTTTGGCCACGACTGAGGGTGAAAGTACACACGACTTATTCAAAAACAATTATTTCAAATAGCTGAAATACACGCCCCCACATGTCAACGTCACTGTGTGGGACGATTTGCATAACGCTGCCCAAATGTTTACGCAAGGAAAGAAGGCGTAACTTTGATTCTCGCTGTAGTATTGTTGGTGCCGCTGTTGCCATGTCGTGGAGACGCTGTGTGTTTCGTTGTGAAAGCGAAACTACTTTGTTTGGTCTTCCAAAAGATGACACAACTAGAAATCAGTGGTTAAGTTGTATTTACAACACTGTTCCAGAACAGTTCAAACCAAATAATCAGATGTGTGCAGCACATTTTACGGAGGACGAGGACTGTTTCCGATCACAAATGCAGACATGGTTTTATGTTTACGCGGTGCGATGCAATGCAACGTGTAAAAAGACAGTTTAAGTCATTTTAATCCGTAATTATGTCCCCACTGGATGCAACAAATGGCTCGTTTATAATGGGTTTTATTGGTTTTGTCTCGTTGCACCGGGACACGGCATCACAGTATGGTAAGGGGCGTAACATTTCCGTCACACGCTTGAGGAATTCGGCCAATCAAAACGCACTGGATAGCTGGCCAATCAGAGACCACCTCGCGTTTCTTTTTTTTTTCTTTTTTATTGCCTAACAAGAACAATAACAACATACATATACAGAGGGTCACAATGTATTCAACTATTATCTATTACATTCATAATAGCATCAAAGGAAACAACATAAAGAGAAGAGAGAGAGAGAGAGAGAGAAACTCAAAAAGAAAAGGATTCAAAAATTCTATACATCCGTTTCGCTTTTTTATTTCTTGCATCTTTTAGGGCCTCAATATAATACTTAAGTTAAATTTTAAATAATATAATGTATTGGTATTTATATGGTATTTTTCATATATAATTATTAAGTTAATCACCAAATTTTGCTCTAAAATCTTATTTTTATATAACAAAAATATATCTTTACCAGATAGTCGAATCTTTAATTTTGTGAATTTGAATATTAGATATTCAATGTCAATCCAAAACGATTGGGTAAATACACATCCAAAAAAATCAATGTTTTATGGATTCTACTTCTGAATCTTCTCGCCTCACTTCGTTCTGGACTTTTCCAAACTCCCCTGAAAACGCAGTTGTTAAAACCGTCGAAAAAAGGGAAATCTCCCCCCCCCCCCTGATAACACCATATTGAGACAAGACATGACCAAATCAAATCTCCTTATGGAAAGATATGAAAGGTAGTTTACTCAGCTGAACAAATACTTAAAAATCACATGGATACCTGGACAATTTTCAATCTGGTTTCCGACCGCATCACAGCACAGAGACAGCACTCATTAAGATAATAAATGATATTCGCTTAAATTCTGAATCTGGAAAAATATCAGTGCTGGTACTACTAGAACTCAGTGCTGCGTTTGATACTGTCGATCATAACACTACTAGAGAGACTGGAAAACTTGGACGGGCTTTCTGGCATGGTAATTAAATGGTTCAGGTCATACTTAGAAGGGAGAGGTTATTATGTGAGTATAGGAGAGCATAAGTCTAAGTGGACGTCCATGACATGTGGAGTCCCACAAGGCTCAATTCTTGCACCGCTCTTGTTTAGCCTGTATATGCTCCCACTAAGTCAAATAATGAGAAAGAACCAAATTGCCTATCACAGCAATGCTGATGAAACCCAGATTTACCTAGCCTTATCACCAAATGACAACAGCCCCATTGACTCCCTCTGCCAATGCATTGATGAAATTAACAGTTGGATATGCAAGAACTTTCTTCAGTTAAACAAAAAAAAAAAACTGAAGTCATTGCATTTGAAAACAAAGATGAAGTTCTCAAGGTGAATGCATACCTTGACTCTAGGGGTCTAACAACTAAAAATCAAGTCAGGAATCTTGGTGTGATTCTGGAGACAGACCTTAGTTTCAGTAGTCATGTCAAAGCTGTAACTAAATCAGCATACTATCATCTCAAAAACATTGCAAGAATTAGAGGTTTTGTTTCCAGTCAAGACTTGGAGAAACTTGTTCATGCCTTATCACCAGCAGGGTGGACTATTGTAATGGTCTCCTCACCGGGCCTTCCCAAGAAGACCATTAGACAGCTGCAGCTTATCCAGAACACTGCTGCCAGGATTCTAACTAGAACCAGAAAATCTGAGCATATAACACCAGTCCTCAGGTCCTTACACTGACTTCCAGTTATATTTAGGATTGATTTTAAAGTACTTTTACTCGTTTATAAATCACTCAATGGCATAGAACCTAAATACATTGCAGATATGATCACTGAATATAAACCTAACAGACCAATCAGATCATTAGGATCGAGTCAGTTAGAAATACAGAGGGTTCACACAAAACAAGGGGAATCAGCTTTTAGCTATTTTGCCACCCGCAGTTGGAATCATCTTCCAGAAGAGATCAGATGTGCTAAAACATTAGTCACATTTAAATGCAGACTCAAAAAAGCATCTGTTTAGCTGTGCATTTATTGAAAGAGCACTGTGCCATGTCCGAACTGATTGCACTATATTACATGTATAATAATTTTCTTAAATTCATTTTAAACCTCTTAAATCAAATTTTTTTTTTTTTATAATTTCCAAGTTTAAATTCCTTGTTTTATGTTGTTTGGGATTTTTTTTTTTTTTTTCTTTTATGTAAAGCACTTTGAATTACCAAATGTGTTGAAAAAAAAAAAAACAAAAATGTGCTTACAACTAAACTTTGACTTGCCTTCTTCTGATGACACAAGACCGGCATGTAGTCTCCATGCTCTAAAGAATCTTGAGACTAATTATATCACGGAAAATCAAAAATGAGGAACCGGATATGTAATTTCTTTAAATTGATTTGTGAGCAGTATTTACTGGGTAAAACTCCAGACCTCTTTTCCTCAATCTGATTATACATCGAGTTCCAAAAAAGTTTGCATTTAGGCAATACTATAGTTCTACATCATTTTTTAATATAAAAGTTATTAAATTTTTTATCTATAATTTTCACACCTTTAATACTTAACTGATCAATATATAAGGGGATAGGCTCAGAAGATATATTGCCTGATAAAAGTTGAATAAGACCACTAGGAATGGCATCAAATACTACTGCAAACTCCTTAGCAGTTACAGGGATCTTATAATGATTCAGGAATTCACAGTAAATAAAGAGCTGTCCATTATTCTTAAATAACTGCATCACCAAAATTATACCATTGTTGTACCAATTTCTGTAAAATAAAGATTTATTTTTAAAGTTAATATATTTGTTGTTCCAAATCACAGAGTTGTGTGGAGAAAAGTTATGCTTAAAAATGAGCATCCATAATAAAAAACCTGTTTATGAAAAGAAGAAAGCTTTATCGGAACCTTGTTTACATCAAAATGACACCTCAAAAAAAATTCTAAACCTCCCAACTTATCAAAGATTAATTCAAGGATGATATTCCAAATCTTGTCTTTAGAGTTCAAGTAGTTCTTTATCCATTTGTTCTTAAATACATAATTAGCAGTATTAAAGTCAAGTACATTTAGACCACCATCTTCAACTGGGTTGCATATAACTGTTCTTTTTAAATAATGTGGTCTGTATAGTATCCACCTCTTTTATAACAGATTGTGGAACGTCTAATGCAAGAGATGTATACACTAAACGTGACAACCCTTCAGTTTTGGAAAATAATATTCTTCCTTTTAATGATAGATCTCTCATTAACCATAAGTTTAATTTTTGTTTAATTTTCCTAATAATTGGTGTAAAATTTAAATTATTTCTCTCCTTTTGGTCCTTACAGATCTTAATACCTAAATAATCTACTATCTCCTTTACTGGAATACCAAGTATGTTATTATGATTACATGTTTTCAAAGGAAATAACACACATTTTTTTAATGTTTAAACATAAACCGGATACAGACGAGAAAATATTAAGGCACTCAATAGCTTTTTTTCATTTCAGTATCTTTTTTTTTTTAAATGGCAGTGTCGTCCGCTAATTGAGAACACTTTAACTCTTTCTCCAAAAGTCTAATACCACAAAATGTATCTCTTTTAATATGAATGGCCATGGTTTGTGTTACAAGTAAGAAAAGAAACGGAGAAATGGGGCAGCCCTGACGTATACCTCTACTAATTTTAAACCTGGATGACGTTCCATATGATAATTTAATTGAGCTGTTACAGCCATTGTATAGTGTTTGAATAGCTTTTTAAAAATATTCTCCAAAACCAAACAAATTTAAGGTCTCCAACATAAAGTTGTGATCAATAGTATCAAATGCTTTAAAAAAAACAACAAATAAAACAAAACTATTATCTGTAATAAATTCATTATAATCAATTAAATCTAAAATGAGCCTAATATTATAACAAATGTGCCGACCTTTCATAAATCCTGATTGACAATCATCAATTATAGGATCAAGACATTTCTTCAATCTTTCTGCAAATATACGTGCACAAAATGTTTGCATCATTATTAATTAGTGTAATCGGACGCCAATTTTCTAGAAATAATAAATCCTTATTAGGCTTTGGTAATAAAGTTATTAAGCCTTGTTTCAGTGAATTAGGTAAATAACCTTGTTGTATAGCTTCACTAAATACACCTAACAAAAAAGGTGTATTCAATTCAATAATTCTTCTTGAAAATATTTGTAAAATTCACTAATTAAACCATAATTTCCAGGTGACTTATTGTCTTTTAGTTTGTTAATACAGTGAAATACTTCATTTAAAGAAATCTCTTGGTCGCACATTTTACTAGAAGACTCACTTATCTTTTGAATGTCATTTTTAATAGATTCTAAGAATGACTTAGTTGCATTACTCAACTTGTTATCATAGGAATATAATTTCTCATAAAACTCGGCTGTATATTTTGATATTTCTTTAGAATTTTCTGTTAACTGTCCATTAATATTCAATTTGACCATAGATGTAAGTTCTACCTTCCTTTTTTCCATGTTAAAAAAGTATTTTGTATGTTTTTCTCCTTCCTCTAACCATTTCTTTCTTGATCTTATGAAAGCACCCTTTGCTTTATATTCATATATTTTATTTAAATCTAATTGTAGTTGTAGTAATTTATTTTTCTTTTCTTGATCTATATTATAATTTCCAGAAAGGCTTATAATTTCACATATCATTTTTTCTTCATTTTCTCGTCTATGTTTTGCTATTTCTTTTCCTCTCCTTATGGCTAAAGTTCTGATTTTATACTTCATAAAATCCCAATTTGCACCAAAAGAGTTAGTAAGATTTGCCTCCTTCCAGGAATCTACACTCTAAAAAATTTTGGGTCAAAACAACCCAATTGCTGGGTTTGTCCCTATTTTACCCAGCACTGGGTTGTATTTAACCCAGCATTTTTTACAGTGTATGATAACCTTTTTTGCTTCATCTCTAAACTGCACATCTGTCAAAATATTCTGGTTCATTTTCCAATACGTACATTTTTTTTACATCTTTGGATTTAGTTGTATTTATTGAGAGAAAAATAGCTTTATGATCTGTAAGAACAGATGGCTCTATAGAAACCTCATTAACATAATTAATTAAATTCCTTGAAATTAACCAATAGTCTATAAGTGACTGTTGAGAGAGATTTCTTTTACACCATGTAAACTGAATTTTTTCTGGACACTTATGTCTCCATATATCAATCAAGTCAAAAGTAGAACATAAATTATACAATTCTGGAAGAACAGACCTGTTACTTGGACGGGGTGGATAACAATCCTTTTCAGAATCCCATATTGTATTGAAATCCCCTCCAAGTACTAATTTTGCATTGCTATATCGTTCCACTGTTTTTTCAATTTGGTCTTCAAAGTTCAAAAATACATTTTTATTTTGTGTGGTAAAATTACTTGCATAGATATTCCCCAAAATAAACAATTCAGCATTCTTTTCAATTACCAATATTACCCATCGAACTGAATCATGCATTTTAGTTTGAATTATTTTCCTCTTAAATGTACCTTTTAAGATGCTACCACCAGCTGCTCGATTACTCCCATATGACATCCATAAATCATCCCCCCACTGACTCTTCCAAAAATTATAATCTGACAAAGATGCATGTGTTTCTTGAATATAATAAAAGTCACATAAATTTCATTCAAAACAAAAAAACTGCTTTCCTTTTCAGCAAATCACAAATTGCCCTGACATTTAAAGATAAAACTGACAAAGATACCAATGTGCTATATTAACAACTTTAGGCTTAAGAAGTGTGAAACGAAACATGTTCCCAACAGCTCAACAATATAACTTCAACCCAAAATGACCTTAATAATACTTAACTTAAATCAAAACCTTTAAAAATTATACTGTACCACACCTCGCTTTTCAGACCGATGAGTTTTGTAAAAATCGATGCGTTTCAGAAAGGCAGGGCATAGAGGAGAAACAATAATGTACAGTATGTGGAAAATAATGTGTGTTTTTTTACTTTAAACCGCATAAACACATTTCATTACACCAAATACACAAAATAATGTTCTTTTTTAGCAACATCATATGACCCCTTTAATAAAAGTGAAAAAAGGCCTATGTATTGGGGTCTAAAATGTCAAATCTGCGTGTAAAATTGGGAAATGTTTATTGGCCTACTGAATGCTTAACAGTCAAGTATTAGATCAATACATGTAAATGATTGATATTTGGCTACAGCATCAGCGTTGCACAACAAATGTTCTACACAAATGGACACAAGTTTTCAATTCAAATCATGTTAAATAGCCTACATATAACTACGGAAGTGACTTTCGTATATAACAGCTGTCCCAATGATTTGTTTATTGTCCTTTTAATGGCCAGCCATGACACATCAGGGATCAACTTATCTTCTTTAAAAGTATTAACGTTTTTGATCCTGATAGAGATTTCAGAACATAGCCTAATTCAATGAAATCTTAAATAGCATATGTGTGTGTATAAGGCAAAAGTGTTTATGAGTAGTTGACATATTATTAGGCAGTATTAAATAATAATTGGTACTTGGAGAGATTTTCCTTAAAAATATTTTTTCAAAATCGGATATAATAATAATGTCAAGCATTACTCAAGCTAATAATAATTAGTTACTATGAGGTGTTATTGAGAAAATAGCTGAGTATGTGGTGAAGCTGGGTTGGTAAAGGCTGAAAATTTAAAACAATTTTTAATCGTATTTTCTTACTTTCTTTTTTATTAGCTAGTCTATTGTCGCATACTTTTAATAAATTTATTACACTGCATGTCCATTTAAGTGTTTTTTTTTCATTGATTTTTCAAATACATCCATATATGCAAAATATATGGATGCCCCCCCCCCACCGCGCCAAACCCCTCCCAGTGGCACCGTGCGCTCCACGCTGGACCGCCTTGTGTCCCTCAGTCACTGCTGAGAGTCATACAATGATTCTGCGCCGCTAGGGGACCGCGCGCCTTTCTCCTCAGTTCAGGGAGGGGACACCAGCGGTCAGCGGAGACCGAAGGATCCTTTGGAGAGCTCCAGTCCCCTGGAGACGTGATGGAGACCTCCAACGGCGTGCCGAGCACTGACGCGTCCACCGCCGCGCTCATGCAACTTCTGAACTTCACAGAGGATCCAGTCAGCTTCTCGGAGAGTCCTTCCATGGCAGGGTTGCGGGCCACAGAAGAGCCGCTTTCACTTGTGCTCAGCAGCTTCAGGACTGATGTGGCTCCAGCGTGGCTCCTGGCGGGTCCGTTCTCGCCATCTGAAGAGCCCACTCACCTGATTGTGGCTTTCTGGGATTCACCCTTGAGTCACGGGATTAACGTGCTTGTGGGCTTTGTCCTGTGCTTCACTATGCTGGGGCTGGGCTGCACGGTGGAGCTCAGTCAGCTGGGCGAGCACATCCGAAAGCCCATAGGAGTCCTGCTGGCGGTGGTGTGCCAGTTTGTCCTCATGCCCCTCATCGCCTTCCTCCTGGCTCTGGCCTTCTCCCTCAACGATGTGGCCGCTATGGCCGTGCTGCTGTGCGGCTGCTGCCCTGGAGGAAACCTCTCCAACATCTTGTCACTGCTGGTCAACGGAGAGATGAACCTCAGGTAGCTGTCAGATGATGTCTACATCCGACTGTTTGTTTAGAAAAATTATTTGATGAATAAAATATTGTGATGATGCGTCCATTACAAATAAAATATCGCGAGAAATTTTCATTTATGAATATATATATATAAAATTTCAGGACACCAGTATCATTGTGTACTCTATTGTTTTACTAGGGGGGGACTTTTTCAAATAAGTAACGCAAGTTACTTTTTTTTCCAATTTATTGATTGACAGCTCTCCTGTCCCCATGATGAGAGAAATCAGAAGATGTTACTGTAGTTCTAAAATAAATATGACTATGCATTAAGAATCTCACTCCTCAACCAAAAAAAAAAACAAAAAAAAAACAACAGATTCAGTATTCCTCAAAATGAATATAAATAATGCAACTCAGAATATGACGCAAACATGCAATAATTAAACGTTAAACAACACAAATATCCTTTATGAATTTAATCCCATTCTATATGCTTCTGACCTTCGATGATCCAGTTAACCATACTAATAAGAAAAAATTACTCTAGACAAACATTTGTGCCTTTTTTATTGCTGAAATGGGTTGAAATTTCTTCTTCTGCATTCTACGGTACGGACGTAAATTTACTTTCCCTTCAGCCTGAGGCTTATTCATTTCACTTTGGTTTTGTGGGAAGTCTTGTGATGAAAAGGCTTTTATATTTGCCAAAAGTAAAGTAATTAGTTACTTTTTTATGGAGTAATGCAATATTTGAATGCATTACTTTTAAAAGTAACTTCCCACCTTTCCCCAACACTGTATATATATATATTATATGATATATATATAGATATATATATATCATTAATAACTATTGTCATCAGTGTTCATTACATAGATTTGGAGAATATGATAATAGACTAGATAACTAGTATAATACATATAAAAAATATAATAAAATATATCATGAAGTAAGCTTAAATAGCGGTAAAAAAAAATATTTGTTACGTGAAAATATTATATTGTCACAAGCAGCGGGGAAGGAAAAAGATGATTGGGCTGGGTAACGAGCGACGACTCATACAGCGTGTGCTTTGCGAATATTTATGGTACGCATTTGTTTAAAAAGAATAATCCTTGTGATTTGTGGCACATATCACGGTCGACGTTCTGCGAGGAATCCCGAAACACCACCTTTCCCTAGCGTTAGATGGTCATGGAAGAGAATAAAGCCTCATGATATGACCATGACTTGATGCAATTAAAGTGTATTATAAGTGCGTGAGAAAAACCGAGCCAGCAAAGAAAGGTCAGAATAACATGTTGCTTTTTTGGCTGTCTTTGTTAATACATTTCTTTTGATGATTCTGTAGGGCTTATGTTTTCCAGGGCGATCCATCATCAGTGAGACCATCTCATCCACTATTCTTGGCTCTCGTAATGCTCAGTGCCGCTGCCTTATGACCCCGATTCGGATCCGGTGCAGGATCAGCGTGTATATATCACACTACTTGCCGAAGAGCCAAGCACTCTCATTACCATCGGGTTCGGGGGGGTGGTTCTGGGGTAAGATACCGCTCTAATCGGGAGGGGGCGTGGCTGAAATCATCATCAAGGTGACTTAATGCAAAAACCTTATTGTCTAAAAGTCATTCAAAGCAGTGCCAAAGCTGTGCATGTTTACTTTTAGGAAAAGGAACCTGAGATATCAGAATAAGTTTATTTGATTTGGAGGAGTCACTAAGTGGAGATTCATCATACTAATATAAAAACTGAGGACAAATAGGTGGACAGTGACTGCTGCATTTATGACATTACACTGGTGGTGAGGGGGGTTGGGCTAAGCGGACGTCGAACGGATGGGCTCAGTGTCGCCAAATGTACAAAACATTCCTCTGGATATGAAACGGATGGGGGAAAAAAGGGAATAGACTGAACTCGTACGGATGGCGAAGAGTGCCAAGGGCGATAGAGGTTGAGTCGCATTGCTAGGGCCGTCGCGGAGGGTGGATTGGCGTAACATGCTGGAGAGACGGCTTCTGAAGTGAACGAATGAATATAGGAAGGGTCCTCCTTTCAGTTGAGCTTATCTAAGAACAGCCTGGTAAGGGCACAGTGGATATACTGTGAGGTGCGGAGATAGAGAGATGCGGGCAGGGGAGGGGACCTAGGCGCAGGGCTTGCGGAGAGTAGGAGACCAGAGTGTGACCCCCATAAAGGAGATGGGGGGGAGCAGCACATTAAGTGGAGTGAATAAAAGTGGGCTGATTTGTCACTCATGGCTTGCACTTTTCTCCTCTAGTAGTATATCATCATGTGCCTCTCTGTGCCATTCACTCCTTTCAGGATTCACGCCCCAGTGAAATGAAAACAATGAAATGCAATGAAAATCCTTCATAGCTAATTGCTGCTAATTTTAAAAGAAAAGAAAATTATAATATTGTGAAAATATTTCCATTCGATCAAAGAATAAAAAAAAATATAGTAAGAATATTTTCATTAGACACAGAATATAAAATATCAGTGTTTTTAGAATGTCAATTAAACCCATAAAATAAGTGTCTATTAATTGTGAGAATAATTTCATTAGACCCAGAATATAAAGTAAAAAATATTGTTAAAAAATATGTGCATTAGACATAGAAAATAACATAAAATATTGGGGGAATTTGTACATCAGATCCATTAAACAAAACAAAACAAGCAAAAATACTGTGAGAAAATGTTCATTACAGCCATAAAATAAAATACAAATATTGTGAGAATATGTCCATTCGACTCATAAAATAAAATTAGAATATTGTGAGAATAAGTCCATTAGACCCATAAAATGAAATAATAATATAAGAATATGTGAGAATATATAAGAAAATAAAAATGTTTTATGCTAAATCACTAAAATATAAATGTAATGTAACTAAACAGAAGAATAGCCTATATAAAATCTGCTGAGAAACTCCAGTGAGGTCTGTATGACAGTGTGTGACTTACCACTGTTTCTCCTCCAGGTGTCTCTGTGGTCTCTCCTGGTCACTCTGCTGATGCTCTTCATCATGACTGGAACTATGCTGGGTCCGGAGCTGCTGGCCACCATCCCTGCCTCCGTCTACCTGGTGGCCGTACTCATGCCCATGACTGGCTATGCGGCAGGATATGGCCTTGCAACGCTCTTTGATCTCCCCCCCAACAGTCGGAGGACTGTGTCTTTAGAGACCGGCTGTCAGAACGTACAGCTCTGCACGGCCATCCTGAAGCTGGCGTTCCCTCCACAGCTGATGGGAGGCATGTATATGTTTCCTCTGCTGTACGCGCTCTTCCAGGCAGCAGAGGCTGGCATCTTCATTCTGGCTTACCGCATGTACAGGAAAGAGGTATTGCACAAACAGGACCTCATGGAGGATGATGACGATGATACAAACATATCCTACAAGAGAATGAAGGAAGAAGACGTGCCGTTTGATTCTACGTATGGTGCGTTAACAGTGAGCGACCCCAATGTCATCGTGTTGGAGTCACAGGATGGTGCTGGAAGCCCCACACCTGTATAAGGGAACAAAAAAAACTAACTTGAGACTTACTACAGACACTGGACCTGCATATTTACATTAGGATTTATTCATGCCATCACTCACTGACTGTTGAATTTCTTACTAATCACCCACAGCATTATAACTAATATGTGCCAAAAGTGACTGTGAAAATAGAAACTAATATCATGACATCACACGGTGGCGATTCTAAAGTTGACAACATTAAAGCTTTATATAAACACACTAGCCAGATATTACCATTCAATAGAATTTTATTAAAATTAGAAATTAAAATATATTATAATATTCGTATAAAATTATATATAAGATAATAAGATTAGCGAGTGGATGGTTTATGTCTGTATTAAAAATATATATTTTTTGGTTTTATTACTGAGTAAATTTGATTATACATTCATTAATTCTTTCATTCATTCATGAGTTCAGTCAGGTTCAAATAATGATAGTGAAGACATTTCATGGTACTTACAGAAGTATGCAAATTATACACCATTAATATAGATTGATGCTGCTGTTTGTAAATGAATCAGTGCTATTACCTCAGTAAATGAATTACATTGGCTTATTTGATTATGTGGACCAAGAGGATGAGAAGACTGATTCACATCCCGTGTGGTATGTGTGTTGGCTTTATATTGCACATCACCCACTGTCAGTATGCTTCTGATTCCAAACGTGCGAGGGAGAGAGACGGAAAATATGTTTTCTGAGGTGATTACTTCAATAAGAGTGGAATTTTACAGGATTACCACTGCTTGATATGACAAATACCAAAGGCTACAGCATGTCAGTGTCAGATCATAACAAATGTGATTTTGAAAAACAGATTAAAAGCCTGCAATAACAAAACAGGCTTTATATAAATCAGGTTTATTCTGGACAAGAAGTGATCATGTGATGGTTTCCATCTGATAATATCTGAATATGCAATCCATCTCTGTAACTGAAATGAAAATATTGTACGTTTATCAGAATATGTGAAAATGTCTGCAAAATGAATAAATGTTTATGACAAGCATGTAATATTATAATTTTTAATACAATATCACTGCCAGACTGGTAAAGTTATTTTATACGCAAAAATGTATGTAAAATGAATTATTTAGTACTAGTATTTTTTTAATACTAACGAATATTTCCAGAAAAAATGATTACCCAATATAAAAACGTCCATGACTTAAGATTACCGTCAAAACTTGTAGACCTTCTTGGTTTAATAGGCAATTCAGCAGACAACTAGGCTGGTGCTTTTTTGTTGTTTTGTTTGTTATTAAACTGGTTTTTGGATGGTAGGTCAACCATAGAAACCAGAATAGTAAAGTATAGTGCCCCAACCAGTTTAAACCACAATTTTCCAAAAAGCTTTCTTTGATTTTTCCCAGCCTGGAAATCACCTTTTGAAAATTCCCTAACAATTTCGGGGTTTTGGGAGGGATATCCTGTTAAGGGAGTGTAATTATGAACCTGCCTGAAATTTGTTGGTCCCCCTCTAACTTAAAACGTTGTAGCTTTACAGACAGGCTTTTCCCAAACGGCCCCTCTAAGCGAAAAATAGGATAAGTATGGGTTTAACGAAGACAGTCGACTCAGTCGACAACTATCTTTACTCCTCTTACAACCCTTTTTTGCACTTACAAATACCCCAAGTTCAAGGGCTGGAGACCGAAAGCTTACTTCGCCAACTATGGTGAACAGCGTATCTTGAGAGACCTACTTCGACAATTACCACAGAGCGCAGCTGAAGTCCATCTTGTCTCAGAGACAACCAGAAGCCTCAACCAAGCGACGTCTGAGGAAAGCCAACACCAAAGACGTAGGGATCCAGGTCAACCCAAAGACCGACGCGGCCATCCAGTGCTCTCTGGGAGCCCCGCGGGAACCTTACTGACCTGGCTCTAGAGTGTGGCTCGTGATGACCATTCGCCAAGCGGCGACAGGAAGGTTCAGCACACGAGGGTCAGCACCATCAGAGAGGCGCGGGCGTGACCGGTTTCCCGCGCACAAAGCCGTTTTACTCTCCGGGGTGATGTCAAGGACTTAGGTGTCCCCCTCTTAGGGAGGAGGGAGGAGGAGGAGGAGGAAAAGGACACGGAGCCTAAGGCCCCTGAGACGGTGGACAGCGCAGAGAAGGTGGTGAGTGCTGAGAAAGACGAGCGCAAAGAGGGCGAGGAGAGCGCGAAGGAACCGCTTAGTCCCGAGAAAAATGAAAACAAACAGACGGAAACCGATGAGCAGAACCGAAACGAGACCGTGAAATCCGGACAAGATGAGGCCAAATCAAAGGCTCGCGTGAGGTTCCAGGTGGGAGAAATGGGTTCCGGAAATATTTAGAATCCATTTTGAAATATTCATAAGTTATGTTATAACTTTAATATATAACTTGTTTTAATGCAGTTTTTGGAGCAGAAGTATGGCTACTATCATTGCAAAGACTGCAACCTACGCTGGGAAAGTGCTTATGTGTGGTGTGTCCAAGGCACAAACAAGGTAATAGATGGGTAATTAAGATTAAAACGAACTATACCCCCCCTAACCCCCCACCCTACATGCACACTAGGAAAACTGATAGGTTGCGCCCACCCCCCGTGCCCCCCCCCCCCCCCCCACCCCGCCCCCGTATTGCACCACTGGGATTATGATCGATTCAAACGAAGAAAGAACATATGGAGAGCTGTTGCGTTTTGGTAAAGGTGTATTCAATGAACATAAGGTGGATGCAAATGAAAACATGTCCAGGAAATCATTTCAACCCACTTACCGTGTTGGGTGAGGAAACTACTGTCAGGGGTTGAAACCTTATAGCTGGTTTGCAACCAGATGCATAATAGAGGATGATTATAGGACCGCTTAAGCGGAAATTGCAAGATTGACTTTTTTTTTTAGAAAAACAAAAAAAACTTGGGCTGCAAACCATTCGACTTTACAACAGCATGGTTCATTGTAAATATAAACAGGAGTGTCATGGGTACAAGCAGCTGTCTTTTTCAATGATCACTTGGCCAATCCTGTATATCACTGTCAGTTTGGCATTAAACTACAACTAGAAATTTCAGTTTTCAGATAATGCCTAATAAGGAAGTATGCGTGTAAGTGTCTGTAACGTCATCCGGGACCCCCAAAGACCTCACAACAGGAATTGTGCGGGCCGCTGCAAAAAGGACAAGCGTGACTGTACTGTGAAGCACATTCAGCTTCAAAACATCATATCGAAGCTCTGTCCGCCCTGGTGGGTAAGGCTTCTTGGTTGTTTGGACAGATGGAGTTGTCCACATCAGGTCTATGCACCCCGCGCTCAAGACCGCAGTGGGGGATCCACGGTATACAGTTACCTAGGGGCTCTTGGTTTTCTGTTGGCTTTAATTGTCTGTGAAGTAGAATTGTAAGGTGCCAGAATAGTTAAAAATAAAGAGTGGCAATTAACTAGCACATCTGAGTTTTCTATGAACTAAAATGCTGCAGCAGGGGGACATGAATGGCTGACTTGGCGGGTAGTGTACAATACCGTAGAAGCATTTTTTTGTTCTAGTAAAAAGCAAACTGATTTGATTATTTTTACCCAGGGGTATCCAAGGCTCTTGTTGCCGTGAGTTCGCAGTCTAGCTCAAACTTGCACTCCTCAACACACTACATTCGCTGACGTTTTACGTTTCGTAGTATGCCTAGTAAAGACTTGATTACATGGTTTCAGGTTTTTTGTGTTAATGGGGGTGAGCAGGAATTGGGAACACCAATTTAACCTCAACGGCTTCTGATGGGAGGCAAATTCAAAATGTTTTGTTCAGATTAGTTTTTTAAAGGTTAAAGTCCAGATTAAGAGCAAAACAATGCAGTAATTGTGGCTGCCAAGAGTTAAAGCTGATGAGGGGTGTCTTGCCCTATACATGTCCTTGATTTGCAACTTACTATTACTGCACTGTTTACTGTACTTGGTCAAGTCTTCAGACTAGCACAGTAACTCTTGTCTGTTCACGTAAGGTTCATTTCAGGTTTGCGCTTTCTGGAACTAGTAAAGATCATGCATGTAATTCAATTAAACATTTAGTCAAATTTTTTCAGACTTTGTTGTCAATGACAGATTCAGGTTGTTTGGTTTATGTACAGTGGTTACATTATAGGATGCCTTAAATGGACAAATGGTTGTGTGATTAAGCATTACCGTAACCCATAAATAACACAAAACCAGTCATTTGTGTTTGACTAAATGGGGTTGTTACCTAGATGAAATGATTTGTGCCAAAGTTTTGCGTGTACACCTGCACCACAGTCCAAACCACAGCTTTAACGATAACACGGAGGAATTATGGTGTTGGAATTACTTCCAGAACTTTAGTTGTATGAATTCAATGATAGCCAATATAAATCCATACAAACTTAAAGTGGCAGAAGATGGAACGAATTATCTGGTCCCTAGCACAGCCGCACTTTAGAACACACTACAGGGTGATCTTCTGTGAAATGGGTCTTACTAGAAAAGAACGCGTGCAAGAGCCACCTGTAGAGAAACCGCTGCTGAAACACATTGAGAACAATAATTCAACATACATTTACAGTGCGTGGCCTGACCACTGCATGGGTTACTACTGTGAGATATCGGTTTATTAAAAACCACTCAGGAATATGGAGCGGATAAGTGTTGCTTAGAATATAGTGTTCAAAACAAGCCGACAAGGAGGAAATGTGAGATGGGACGGAAAAAAAAAAACAAAAAAAAAAAAAGGAGTCTTTAACGCACTAACTGTCTGAGGATAAATCAAACTTATATATTCCATGTAAATAATAGATCCATGAAAATAATTAAGATACGCATTCAAAAGGTGACAATAACAAGCAACACCAAGATAGATCTCCAGAGGATACCGAGCCCCTATGACAGCCACCCCTATGCATGATGACACGTGCATGTTTTATTTTCAAGTGCGGGCCAACCAACGCGTAAAAGCGGAAGTTTTAAAACGCGCGAGCACACCCCCTCCCCTTTTCTTAATACGACTCTCCTAGCCCATGTCCCATCCCAATGTTTGCGGGGTTAATGCGTGTTCAGCGACCAGAGCTTTGTATCTTGGAGTTCGGCAAGCCGACAAGCACAGGCGTCGTGACGTTCGCAGACAGCCACAACCCTCAGTGCAGCCCTGAGTTAGGGTAAGACAGCCCAACCGGCATGGACAAACACTCAGCCCCAGTTTCCCTCAGCAGGGGCTCCAGCGGCTCCAGGCCGGCCGCGGACACGCTAGGGAACTGATGGTGCTCCAGGCCGGCCCCCTCAGAGGAGGGGACTTTGAGCAAAACATGGAGACACGACGTAGAGTGAGGAGTATGTAAAGGATGATGGGCATATGGCGCAATAAAACTCAGCTGAGAAAGCTGAGATCGGGTCTCGGTGGGAAATATTGAAGATTACAAGATGGGTGCCGTCTTATAATCGGGGAGGGCGCCACGACCTTGTGAACTGTATTGATGCCAAAAAGCTAATTCAACTCGAGATTTTTTGCCTAGTCATACACTCTTACTAGCCTCTCTGATGAACAGGTATGCATACACAAATGTACCTAGGAAACTACTGCTTTTTTACACTATACATTTTCGTTAAAATAGTATACAGAGTAATAAGTATTGATATTTACCCTAGAGTTGCAGCAGTTGCACCTTCACTGATGCATTCGTTGTGTAACTGATTAGAGAGGAGAACGGGTGTGCAAATAGCAGTCCATGTCAATCTCGCAACACACCCGCGCACCGTCCGTCACACGCGCACGGCGACCGGACGGCGTGCAGAACATTACGACACGCCACACAAAGCGAGACAAGACGGTACTATGGTTTGGTTTGCAAACCCAGGAGCTACTTACTTTGCCGAGTTGAAAGGAAAGTTCTCCCCCAATAAATCACGTGTTATACGGAGGCGGGTGGATCAAAAGGCCAATCACCCAGATTTACACATGTTAAAGGATACTAACTGTACAACCTGGTAAGCATTGTAAAAATAGATACAGATTCTCGC
The DNA here is from genome assembly GCA_018155175.1 of Sinocyclocheilus anophthalmus. Classification (NCBI taxonomy): domain Eukaryota; kingdom Metazoa; phylum Chordata; class Actinopteri; order Cypriniformes; family Cyprinidae; genus Sinocyclocheilus; species Sinocyclocheilus anophthalmus. The sequence continues at coordinate 150,695 of JADLZN010010684.1, read as the reverse complement.
GCAAAAACATATTGGTGTTCTATCTGCAGGCTTCCTTCTTGTCAACGCGATCCATGTTGTGACTAAACTCTAGATTCTCAAAAATTATACGCGAGCTCGCAAACATCCCCGAATCTCTGCGGCAGAAGCATTGTGGATCAGCTCTAAAAACGGACACCGACTAGCTAAGGTAATGAGGTCATTCCGACAAAAGCCTTCAAATGAGCAATCATTACTCGCTACAGTGTCCTACTAATGGTTCTTGACGTCATCCTGTTCTCGTTACTTTAGACATCTGGAGAATTTAAATATGGAGCCAGAAAGGGGGAAGGAAAAAAAATGGTGTACGACGTTGGAGTAAAATGTAGTTTAGAGTAAACTAATAGTCCACACATTCTTTCGCCCTTTGAGGTGAAGTTACAATAGTCACCGTGAAAATTTACCAAGCAACTCGCACCCCGGAGCCCCCCGGAAAGAGAGTGGAGTTAGTGAAGCTCTTCACAGCCAGTGGCTGGCCAGGACGGAGGTGTGTGTTTTTTTGCGGGTCGATTTGACGTCTGCGAATGTGGGGTTGGGGGTCGGGGACACGGACCGAGGATGTGCGTCTGGTGTGGTGTTGTGGGTGAGTATGAGCATGGCGAGAGAGCTTCCAGATCTGAAGGTGAGTTCAGAGGCGTGAATGGACGCGCTGAGAAAGATCCTGCTGCCCCCCCCCCCCCCCCCCCGGAGGGACCACCACAGCACCAACAGCGCCCGGTCTGACCCAGAGTCTGGGTTTGGAAAGGCTGCATGAAGTAAAAGAAATGTGCAGAAAGCAGCAGCGTCTGTACTGCTCATCCTCTCACTGCAAAATGTCTTAGGGACAGGCACCTGAGGAAAAATATGAAGAGAAGTAAGATGTTTACAGAAGGTGGGGTGTATAGAAGGATATACAGATTAACGCGGGTGACTCGAGGAACATATCAGATTATGCAAAAGAGATCTACAGGAGTTCGACAAGATGCTTAGTTCCATTATGGATCCTAACTAGACATGCTGTGAAATATGTTTCCAGTGACAAGCAATTTGTCTGTCAATTCTGAAATCGGCCAATCAGAATAGATTTAATGTTTAACAGACAAACTATGTAGAACGAGGAGGGAGTTGGGACTCGCGGATCTCGGACCAATGGCAGGGTTGTATATGGTTTTGCTTGCGGGGGGTCACATCTGGTTAGGATGAAAACTTAATTATTTTTAAAAGACGTTAGGTTTTGTTAAAAGAGTTTCTTGATACTTTTTTGCTTAGTTCTAGTTATATGAGAGCATATAAATAGTTATATTTATTATTAAAGTTGTCAAATGTCAACTTGATCTTCTGGTTAAACAACAGACTTTGACAGACTGGTGATGTATGTTGGATTTCACCCTTCATTTAGTCGCTTAAACTCCGCCCCCCTTCCTTAGAATCACCTGAAAGCTCACATTCAGATTTGCCTCGATCCAATCAACAACTGATGGACTGAACCAAGTCCACACCCACATTTTTTTCTGTTTTGATAATCCGTTACACTCGGATGTGCATTACAATATTTCAGCTTCATCGCGACGTTAAAGACACCATGAAATCAAAACTGACAACCCTTATTTTTTCATTAAATACTGCAGCGTTTATTATACATAATTTATCTGTGCAATATTATTGACATCTTTTATTAATAGTACTAAGATCACAGCAATTGGCAAATGACAATGAACCAAGTCCCAATCTACACTTTTTTTTGTCCGATGAGCCATTTAATTGGGATACAGTTTCACTGCAACTTCAAAGCCTAGTTATCTTACCTGAAGGCTTTAACTTGAGCAATGGCTGTGCTGAAGTCCCGTGCTCTGAGGCTCTCGATGAGTGAGTGGATAGCCGTCTCTGTGCTTGACTGGTCCAATTTAATATCGCCCAGTCCCTCCTGTCCATCACCTACTGACTCCGCCTCCTTCAGACAGCTCTCTAATATGGCCAGCTCCCCTGACATGTTAGTCACCTGAGAAACACACAAGCACCATGACATTTTAAATCAACATTCAGTCAATATTCTCACAACTCTAAACCACTCACCGAAAAAGGAAATCAATGACAACTCTTGCGAGGTACGACAATCGCAAAGAGTGCAAGTTGACAATTCAGAGGAATTAGGGCACACAATACCCCCCCAGTGAGCCTAGCGTCATGGCTACTAATGTATAAGCACAGAAACAGATGAAAATTGAAAGCAAGTAGGCAATGGTATTAACTACTCAAAATGGATTTCTCCCAGCGCAAAAATAGATGATGGTGAAAACTGTTATACTGTAATCTGATGTCTACATAACAGAGGAATTCGATGATAAGGAGCTCGTGTGTATGTAGTGCAGTATATAGAGTGTTAACAAGGTTGAAAGGTTAGATCGATGCGCGATAGGCTCTGATGGCTTTGCTCTGGTAGGTAATAAGCATATCAGTCTAAGAATCTCTCGAGTTGGAAGCAGTGAAGGGTAGATGAAGGGTTAAATGCACTAAGAGCATGGGATGTGCCGAGATCAGGACATCATTTGTGTGTGTCCATATGGAAAACCTTAGCACAAACTACCACATGAATCCATGTTTCTGTATGTTGTGTGCAATCATGAGCCCTTGTTGCTCAGGTAAGAAATGCACTTTGTGCGGCACTCAAAAAGCCACAAACAGTACAAATAAGATTGTATTTCTGTTAAAGATGACATAAACTATACATACGCTTAATTTATACCTTTTCACACAAATTCTTTGCAAAATGAAAAAAGGAGGAATCTTTCTCTTCTATCAATGATACACTCACTTATAGGATTGACAATGAATGGTTTAAAGTTTTGAACAAATGGGCGCACCTGAATGACAAAATCCTAACAGCGGAGACATGCTTGCAATGGTCTCCAACGCCGTCCTTCTAGCACCAACATTCATTAAGGGAAAAAAAAAAAACAATTAAAGGGATAGATGAGCCAAAAATTATAATTCATTCAACATTCAGCCAGCCTCATGTTGTTCCAAACCCATAAGATGCTTGTTCATCTTAGAAACACAAATAAAGATATTTTTAATGAAACCTGAGAGATTTCTGTCCATGCAGTGAAAACCCATTGCAAAAACAACAAACTTTGAGGCTTTAAAAAGATCATAAAGACAGTGTAAAAATATTCCATCCTTACTCCAATAAATCCAAGTCTTTTAAAGAGACGTGATGGCTTTATATGATGAAGAGATTTAATTGAGGCTTTTATTCACATAAACATTGATCAATACACATTCATAGAGCACATCATATATGGTAAACAGATGAGCCAACCTCAGCCAATGAGGTTTGTTCTTACACATCAAGCAAGTATCCTTGGGCTAATGGGCTTCCATTCACCATATATAATGTATTCTATGTATGTGTGTTGATCTCTCAGGTTTCATTTAAAATATCTTAATTTGTGACCCTGGACAACAAAACCATAAGAGTCCATTTTCTGAAATTGAGATTTATACATCATTCTGGGAAAGCGAAACAAAAATAAATAAGCTTTCCAGTGATGCTGGTTAGGGTTGTAGGTTGTCTAGAGATTTTAGGACAATATTTGGTTACAACTATTTGAAAATCTGGAATCTGAGGGTGCAAAAAAATCTAAATACTGAGAAAATCGCCTTTAAAGTTGTCCAAATGAAGTTCTTGCGATGCCATTATTGCAATACTACTATTAAAAAATACTGTTTAAGATACACATTTCAGCAACGGTAGGAAACTACAAAATATCTCATGGAACAGTCTTACTTAATATCCTAAAGAATTTTTTGCATAATCATTTATAAATATAAAAAGAAGCTAAAATAGATAATTTGACCATACTACACTTGTTTTTTTTGGCTATTGCCTAAAAAAATATACCCAAAGCGACCTTCTCTAAGACGGTGTTGTGGTTCAGGGTCACGTGGTTGTTGGTTGAAGATGACAGAAAGTGTTATGGGTTTGGAAAAACTTTTAAAGGACGACGTGGGAGTAAATGATGACAATTTTCATTTACGAGGGAACTAACCCTTTAAAAATGGTGCAGACAAACACAACAATGTATCCTGTGTGAACAACAACAACACAGGACAAAAAACACAAGCAGAAACAAACCTCTGCCTCTCTCTTGATGGTGTCCACTCTGCTGATGAGTTTGCAGTAGGCCTGAAAGAGCAGTAGGAGCTGGAAATGCAGCTTATACAGCCGTCGACACAACTCCAGCTCCTAAAGAAACAGAGAGAGAAAGAAAGAACATGACACTATCACCTTAACATCTTTAGTTTTAATCATCAGCACAGTCAGCAGCAAAACAGCATGATTGGATGAACGGACGGCAAGATGAATGAACAAATGGAGGGAAAGACGGATGGATGAACATCCTGGCTTTGAGACGGAGAGAAGGGTTAGCATGGTTATACCTTGGAGAATCATTTTGTAAAACGTGGACCATGTATGATTCCCTTATCAGAACGAAACCCTGAAAAAGTGATGTTTCTGGAAAATGTCAGATCCGAATTGCATGATCCAAAATATGTCAGCAGTGAGCAGAGGGGACAGATGGATGAAGGGGTGAGCATGCAAAAATGGCAGGTACAAAAATAATCTAAGCTACTTTTCTCTCACGTCCTCCGCTCAGATGTCCATGGACACACTCTGTATGCATAATGTGTCAAACTTTCTAAAAGCATTAAAAACACTAGTAACCCATTATAAAATCAGCATTTAGGAAGCAAGGTCAACACTGTAAGTATGCAAAACTCATTTAAGCCATTAAATAATCATTATTGAAGCATGTAGTGATGATTTATGAATAATCATGAATTAGACACGTCTGTAGTGGTGTTAAGAGATCAGATGTAGGCATAGTTCTGAATTCTGATTGGTTGAGAACGACTGTGCAGATGTATCAGTGAAGTATAGATGAATGTTCAGTATGCGTGGCTAAATAGAAAGGATTGTGACAGGCTCTAAAATATGATAAACCACTTACTGCTAGCATTTCCATTGGCTAAGCAAAAAGGACAGCAGGTCACAAAAAGAGGAAACACAGGAAATGAGAGGTGAAAAGATGAGGAAGAAAGACAAAAAAAAAAAAAAATTAGTGTGCTGATAACACCTCCAGACCACAAACATAAGATGACAGAGAACAGAGGCATTCGAGAGGAAAATATTGCAGTCTGTGATAATAACACAATGATGACAGGAAAAAACACGAAAAAAAAAATTTGCTCGTTACATGAAATGACTTATAGGTTCTCCATGTTTATGACACTCAAAACATTTGTTACACTGCTAACTCAAGACAAATGAGTCTCGAAAGAGAGAGGCGAAAATTAAGAGCGGAGAGGAGGTTTGAGAGACAGAGTGCAAGTTTCAGTAAGAGAGGAAATATCAACTTGTGGCCATCACAAAATGCAAAAAAAAGGCAGCTCCTCTAACCTCACAGAAAATAAGACTGACTGTTGTTAATGTTTAATAAAATAAATTTATTTTTAAAAAATGAAATGACTGACCCCAAACTTTTTTACAGTGTGCTTTTTGAAAATTTGGAGAAAAAATCTACTCGTTGTGTGGATTTGAAAATATTTGGTATGTATATGAAAGGGATGTGCAGAACTTGAAATGAATAACAGACATTTTAATTCTGCAGAAATCTGTGGTGAGCTCAGGAGCACAGATTCTGTATGGGCCTGGTTATGGGTAGCAGAAAGATCAGCTGCCCTCGAATCAACTCTGCTTACATTCTTACAGACGTTCTTACATTGTTTTATTTCTCAGAGATGAATAAAATTGTTTAGAGCACAAATGTTCACATTTGTGTGCTCAAACTGAAGCATGCAGTGAGGTGAGTGTGTGGAAGTGATTTTTTTTAAATACCTGAGCTTGAGTGTTGGGTCGCTGGTTACCGTCTTTATCACCAAAGGTCTTTTTGCAGTTATCCAACCACTGAAGGGGAAGCAGAAATTAGATACCTTAACCAAAAAGCAGAGAAGTGAAGGTGGAAATTTCTGATGTTGTGAATGTGAGCAAAGACAGATGACGTTCCTGTGAGTGCGAAACAGAAATAGAGGGAGAGACGAATAGTTCGTATGGGAGTGTGCGTGAGGTAAATTTAATAAGAGTCTGCTACTTAGCAAATTAAAGAGGGTCTGTTTAAGCACAGAGGGGGTCGGGCACATAATGCTCTAGAGGCAGTGCCTGTGTCTCATCCAATTACTGTCCTCTAGTCATCCACTATCCCATCTGCCCCGTCTACTCCCCTTCCTGAGCCTGTCCGCCCAGCTAAATGATTTAGGGCCTCCATGAGAGAAATTGGCTGCTGTAGATTCTAGATGGGTGCTAACGGAAGCTAACTCACGTCCTTATATGATTTACTAGCCAACAATAACTGCAAAGAGACATTTTATGATCCTGCACTGTCAGCTTATTCTCCTCTGCTGTCTCTCCTCCATTGCATAATCTCTTTAAAGATGGGTTTAAAGACTAAACTTTAACTAACAAACTGCACAGGAATTGGGTATAGCTGAAAATCAGTGTACTGCTTCTGCCTTAATGGAACCAAAGACGTTCTTTCATTATTGCATCAGATTTAAAGAAAGATTTTCAGTGAGTAACTTAAATTTTGCATTTGTTCCTTACTCAAAGACATCATATGGCTTTGAAATACTTGGAAAAGAAAACACACAACACCACAATATTATACACGGATATATTACTGAAGTTAGTATCTCACCTGTTCGGCGGCTGCTCTCTTGCTGTTGTAAGTGTCCAGATGCTCTTGTAACTCCAACACACTGAACTTCAGAGTCTCCAAGAGCCCACAGGAGACCAGCTAAAACACACACAGTTTACTGAATATACCAACATGTTGTATTATTGCACACTATCACACATATAGATAACAGATTGGGCAGTGATATAATCTTTGTAAACAGACAAGTGTAACTACACAACTATCAATAAGCTGTGTAATTTTCAGATGTGAGGTACAAAGGAAGTGTACACTCACAGTTTCAGCATCCAGCAGGACTGTAGGACACTGAGAGCAGGAGGTCATGACCTCTAGAGAGCTTAGGAACTGGTTTCCCATTCGTTGCAGCCCCACCCCAAGGAATCGTACTGAGGCATGGGTAATCGAGTCAAATTTCCTCTGAATGTGCTAAAGAGACAGGAGACAATCAGTGACTCAGTACTGCAGAAAAACACCAAGCTATGAATCAGTCAAATAACAAGCTATGGTAAATATCACTTATACAAATTTGATTATGAAATAAAAAATTGTGTTTAGGATACATAAAATGCTAACAATTAAATTAGTTGTATGGCTAGAAAGTGGAGACAATTCATTCCAAAAATGCTTAAAATTGTGATTTGAAATGTTGGAAAAGATATATGTTGATGGTGGTTCAAGAACAATACGCTAAACATAACATAACACACTGTTGGAAATTATAAGTAGACAAATAAACTAGTGACAATTAAAAGTTTAAGAGTCCATACAGCCAAAAGTGGCCATAGATTAAGAACCCATTTTTATAAACGTAAGTTAACCTCTATTCAAACCTTTTTTTAAATTGTTTTTGAAAGAAGTCTCTATGCACTCCACCAAGGCTGCTTATTTGATTAACAAAGTACAGTTTAAAAAAGGAAAAATATGTGAAATATTATAAAATTAAATTCTATCTAAATATAATTTAAAGTGTAATTATTCTTGTGATTGAAGAGCTGAAATTTTACGCAGTCATACTCCAGTTTCAGAATCATTGTAATATGGCTGATTTGCTGCTTAAGAAAACATTTTTTTATCAATGATCTGAAACAGTTGTGCTGCTTATATTTTTGTGGAACCATGATACAATTTTCAGGATTCTTTGAAGAATAGAAAAGAATAGCATTTACCAGAAAATCGTTGTAACATTATAAATGTCTTTAGTCACTTTTGGTCAATTTAATTAATACTTGCTGAATAAAAGTAATAAAAAATTCTTACCAACAAGATTTTTGAACTATTCTGCAGAAAACTGTATATAAATATTCATGTAACATGCAGGCACACACTCACAAACTCTAATTTTTACCTGAAAGAGTTGTGAGAACACATGGAAGGTGTAAACAGCACAAGACCCATCTGAGTCCGACAACATCTGGTTGACATGGCAACGCCAGGCGTCCTCCTCGTCGTTATAGACTACGGGCTGGAATGCTGCCAAAATAGCCGAAAGAAAGGGCGACGGAGGTGGTGAGGCCTGGAGTTCAGGAAAGCCGTCTGCATCACCCTCATCTTGACTGCGAACAGAGATGGAAAGAGCTAGACTCAAGACACATATGGAGACGTGAGTACACAAAGCGCGGACATCATCCAGAAAGTAGGTAAATGTAAACAGAAACACATGATGGTTCTCTCTCTCTCTCCCTCCCTCCTCTCTCTCTCTCTCCCTCTCTCTATCTCTCTCTCTTTCTCTCTCTCTCCTCCCTCTCTCTCTCTCTCTTCTCTCTATCTCTCTCTCTCTCTCTCTCTCTCTCTCTCTCTCTCTCTCTCTTCTCTCTCTATCTCTCTCTCTCTCCAGATGTCCTGTGCTGCAGTGTTGTTACAGTCAAAATCTTCTGCAGATATACACACTTACAGGCCTGTAGGGCCGAAGAGCTTGATGAAGCAGACCGAATAGATGAATCTGAGACCAGTGCTGCTGATAGATGTGGAGGACATTGCCTTCATCTTCACTAAAAGCTTTTATTGTTCCCTTCACTGTCGTTCTGCTCTGATGCTTTTTTCGCCGTTCCCTCTCCAAGCTTTTCACCTCACATGTAAGCCTAAATTCTCCCGCTGCGTTTGTGACGTTCTGTTTTTCCCTCTCACTCCCTCCCCCACTCGCTGCTGCTGCGTCGCACAAGAGTGGTTCTCACACATACGGCTACAGGCTCTCTTTCTGCTAAATGGATCTCAGGCGTAAAAAGTTGCCAGGAAGAGCAAAGAAAGGCCCTCATTGCGCAAAAATCTAATTAGAGCCCTTTGCTGAATCGCTGCCTATAATTTTTATTAATCGATCATGGAAGAGCCGGACACATCAGGGCTTAGAGGATGATATATAGCACTGCAGAGAAAGAGTGTGTGAGAGTGCGTGTATAAGAATAAATTAAGTGAGTTCGTGGGGGCACTTTCTTATGTGCTCTCGTATTGATGGCTGACCTTCAAGAGCAATGATGTTGCCAAGTATGAGATCACGATTCAAAGCGTTAATAAAAATCATCCTTATTATTCACTGCAGAAGATAAGCAATATGTTGAATGGTATTAAATGGTACAGTACAGAGCAAAAAAAGTCTAAAGATCCAAAGGGAATGGTGATATGTACAGATGTAAATGGGGTCCAAAAAGTTTTGTGATCTGATCACTCAAATCACATTTGGAGGAAGTCAGAAATGCATATGACCACAATGTATTTGCAGTGTGAATGCTAATCTGTAATGATCAGTCAAAGAAAATAATGTGTGCATAATAAAATTTGGAAAAGCCCTATATTATTTACATATAAATACAGATGACTTCACAGGTTTGCCTCACACCATGTACTATGTCATGCCATCAAAAGTAAAATAAATCTGCAATCATGTTTATCCGAAGCATGTGAAATTAAATTTGGAAGTATACCTGTAAACAACAATACATAATTTGGGTATTTACACTACCTTTCAAAAGTTAGGTGTCAGGAAGATTAAAAAAAAAAAAAAGAAAAAACTTTTATTCAGCAAGGATGCAATAAAATGATCAAAAGTGACAGTAAAGACATTTAAATGTTACAAAAGATTCTGTTTCAAATAAATGCTGTTCTTATGAAATTTCCATTCATCAAAGAATCCTGAAAAAAATGCATTGTGGAATCTCACAGAAATATTAAGCGTTGCCATAAATTCAGCTTTGCCATCACAGGTATAAATTACATTTTAAAACATTTAAATAGCAAATAGCTATTTTAAATTGTAATAGTATTTAACAATATTGCGGTTTTCACTGTATTGTTTGATCAAACAAATGTAGCCTTTGTGAACATAAGAGACTTCTTTCAAAAACATTTGTAAAAAATTTCTGACCCCAAACTTTTGAATGGTAGGGTGCATAATTCCATTTTTTAAAAACCTTTTTGTGCTATTTTAATTCTACTACACTCTCAAAACATTGTGAGCGGCCTAACTAGAGAGCATCTTAGGTGCACTCCTGACCAAAGTTGTTACACATAATAGAGAATAAAAGGCATCTGGGCAACCTTTAAATGATAAATGACAATTTCATATGTTGCGCTTCATGTGAGAAGAGTTAGTTGTGTAACCTGGCATTCGAGTAATACACTTTGCAGTTTGGTTAGGATACTGCCTTGAAGGTAGCTGTCGATGTTGTTAGTAGACAACAAGGTAGGGTTTCGGATCAGAGCCATGACTGACTCAACTTTCAACCCCATGAATGATTACTACAGAATTCACAGACCAACCTGGACATGCCGAAAAAATCCGCCTCTTCTTCCTCACATCTATCATCTAGCTCTTTCAGAGCCAGTGTCACATCCTCCTCACATATTGAATCGGGGGCCGAGTCCAGAGCCAGAACTGTCTCCTTCTCGTACATGGATTCCAAGGTGGAGTCTTTGACAGGTGGTGGCAGCACCAGCTCGTCATCAAAGAGGGATCCAGGCGGGCTGTCTACAGCTGGTGGCGGAGGGGGCGCTGGGTCCAGGTCGTCGGTAGGGTCCTGGGAGTCAGGTAAGTCACAGAGCTCAGGGGCGTCTGAGGGTAAAGGAGGGGCACTGCCAAACCCCGTATCCTCACTGACACTGCTGCTTAATTCATCAGCTGCAGTTACACTCGCATCCTGCAGTTGCAAAGATGACAGTAAAGGGCAGTCAGGACTGGAGCAAAGAGGGCAACATGTATTTTGGGGGACAATAAATACCTTTACACTCTAATAATACACAACAAATCTTTGAATCTTTTTGTGTGCAGTAAGCACAACACTCCAGAGCTGTTGCTGTAGAAACTATTTATTTTTACTGAAATAAAAAGGACTATTTATTTTTGTCCACATTCAGACTAGGTGGTGAACATTACACTTAAGAGTGAACATCACCAAGGGACCCTTAAGCACAGCCACTCACAAAATGGCCTTGCTATATGCGTTTGGTGCTTCTATTATGAGAGGAAAAATCAATAATGGTACAGGGCTAATCTTTCACCATTGACTTAAATAAACCTGTGACATCAGAGGATGTAAATTAAATGGACCACTGTATTTCTAGTCATAAATCACATAAAAGCACTGAGCTAAATAATTTTATAACTATAAAAATCAAACTCATGGGGAAACAGCTTTACCCTGAGCCTCTTAACATGTCTGACAATCAAGACTCCATGGATACTTACATAAGACAATATTCATTTAATTCAATATGTAGTGTATGACTAGTTCTACTATCTTCTACTTCATGAAACCACAAAAATACACAAAAAACAACAGTAGCTTAAAACTAGTGGTCGGCCAATCTGATTTTTTTTTATAGCTGATATCTAATATCTTAGAGTAAGGTGGTCAATTGCCATTATTAAGGCGAGATATATAAGATATCCATCCATTTATTCTAGCTTGCATTTAATTTAAAAATAGTAAATAACATGTTGCAATTAAATTAATTTATTTTACATAAAATGTACAATATGTACTATATTAATAATTATTTTTAAAATAAACCCCAGCAAACTAATAAAGATGGGAAATGGGAGATCCTGTGTTCCTGACACTGTAAAAAAAATCTGGCTTCCAACACTTATTAGACAAACATAATGCCGATTAAATAAAAATGCCAAATATTGGCAATATATCAGTCGACCACTACTTACAACCGAGTGGTTTAAGGTTCAAACTTTTGGAGATCACACAAACCATGCAATGGTTGACAATGCCACATGACCTCAATGTCACAAAGTCTTTAAATCTCAAGATCTTTGAGATGTATAATGGATGTTACCATTACGTTAAATTCCAGCACACAACATAAATGATGGTAAAACATCTCTGGGAACAAACTGTTCCATCTCAGACTCGTGTATTATTCAAACATATTTTAAAGGAGACAACCGAGGAAAAAAACAAAAACAAAAAAACAACAACAACCATCTAATTGAACGAACTTGAGTTTCTTTTTTTCTTCTTCTCCTCCTCTGTTCTATTTATGAGTCTAATGCATTAGGAGAAGAAGGGAGAGTGGCGTGGAGCCATAGAGGTGGTATTAGAGAAAGCTTTTAGGCGTTCTTGGCTGTGGTGGCCAAGCAGATGAGTAAGACTATCGATGGTTTTATCTGGACTCATTACGCTAAGAGCTGGAGAAAGACAGGCGAGATGCCCTTGAGCTGATATTGAGGTATGACTGGACTTAACTGGTCTTGGCTGGACTGAGTAGGTATTGATCAAAAGTTGTTCATTCATTAAAGAGCAGGTCATATGGTATTTTAAAGTGTTCCAATATTGTGTTGGAGTCCCCTACAACAGGTTTAAATGCATCTTAGGTCAGAAAACATTGTATTTTTCTCAGAATATACATTTAATATTAGTCATTTGCCAATGATTTCTAAACGGTTTGTTCCAAGCAAGTTCGGAGCAAACCTTTCCCTTCCATAAGCCTACTCTGCTCTGGTTGGTCAGCTGGCCAAGTCTGTTGTGATGGGTCTTTCCGTATACAATGAGTGTCAGAAACGAAACGCCCAATACCATAATGAATTTTTTGCTCCGGAGGGTTACTTGTAAACAAAAATGGTATCGATATTACCGTATCAATTCGAGCCCGAGTCCGAGGATGACGGAAACTCCATCACATGCACGACTTGATCAGGACGTTTCTCAGTGGTAAGTTTAAACTTTGTATGTGGTACTTTACGTGATGTGACAGCAGTTTTATTGCACTCATTATTATTATTTACTTATTGGAGGTGTACGTGTGGGAACTGTGTTAGAATGCCCAGTGAGGCTAAAAACACAGCATCTTCTCGACATGATGTAAACACACTAACTAGCTGAAGTGTTTGTGGGCAGGTCAGAGTGTTCGTATTTCAAGGGCAGGCGGGGATTATGTAAATGTGTTACCTTGTGACATATATAGGTACCGACAGAACGATTCGAAAATATGACGACTCGTTTAGGCGATTCAGAATCGACTCTCTCTTTTCAGAGACAACATTTTTATTTATCATGCACTTTTTTGATTAACAATTTTGCAGACCGTTTACATTGAAGGGTAGCTACTTTAGAAACTGCAAAAAATTTTTTTTTCGAAAACCCATATGACCTGCTTTTTAACATCAACAGGAGGGTATTCTGCTATGAATTGTGACCAGGGGACATACACAGATGAATTTTGCCTGAAAATCATCTGAACAGTAATGGTTGTGTGTATGAAGGTTGACCTGGGCGAACATCCTAAAAAGAAAATTTTTCTAGAATAGAACTACGTCATTTAAAATCAACCAAATGAACTGAAAAACAAAATATTCAGATATCCGCAGTTAGTTAAGTTACAGTGTTAGTAACATGGCTGGCTAAAGCCTGTTAGCTTTCATGTATCTCCGCGGGCTGTGCCTTTTGTTTTTTTTTTTACTTGATACTATTGCATGCATCTCTTGTTTTAAAGGGATAGTTCACCAAAAAATTTGTCGCTACTTATTCACCCGTATGCCGTTTCAAAATGCTTGACACTGAAACACAAAATATACTTTGAAGAGTCTTCACACTGCACTTTCCATACAATGAAAGCATAAAGTGACCAGGAGTTGTCAGGCCTTAAAAAGAACACAAAAGAGCTCCATAAAAGTGGAACAAACCACTTATTTGCTATAATCAAAGTCTTCTAAAGTCATACACCAGCTTTTTGCAAGGAACAGTAATGTAGTCTTAACTCATTGAAAGCTTTCCGCTCCTCTGTAGCTCTCATATATTAAAACTTGATGTCAAAAACACAGAACGCCATTGGTTAAGATTACATTTTAGTTTGTTTATAATATAAAGCTATCATATTGATTCAGAAGACATGAAATATAATGCATGAATGATATGGACTCTTTTGATAAATTTTTTTTTGTAGTTCTGGAGCTTGACAGCACGTGGTGACTGCTTTCATTCTATGGAAAAAAAAACAGCATGAACATTCTTCAAAATTTCTTCATTTGTGTTCCACTGAAAAACAACATGAGGGCGAGTAAACAATGACAATGTCTGGGTGAATGATTCCTTTAACAGGGATGTAAAAGGACAGTCAGGGATGATGTAATACAAATGGACAAAATAAAGAAAATGCACATAAAACTCATGTTTGGGGATTCGGCCTTTCAAACCTCGTAGAATGGTGGATTTTCACAAATACTCACGATGAGGTTGCAGGTCCATGGATAGAAGTGAGTGGTCTTCGCCAGAGCCTAAAGTGTGTTAACGTCTGTGTTTTTCAACCTTTCTGGAACCAAATTTGAGGTAGTTCTAGCACAGCAGGCCTGAGGTGTATGTTTGTCTTTGAAAATCTCTCCCCGAATCAAACATCAAGCAGGCAAGCAAGCCCCACCCACATAGCAGTCAATCAATATCTAATGTCAATGATGGCAAGCATCCCATAAAGCAACACCCAGTGCGAGAAAAAAAGATATCATGTGCCAGTACTTTGGCAGAGGAAACAGATAGTGCCCAGTGTTCAAAATGCAACACTTTCCGGAAACACTTTAGCAGCAAAGTCTGCATTAAAAGCTTGAAATTTACACTTTTGGGGTGATACAGGGAATTTGATAGGTAAGAAAACAGCACTAGTTGACTCCATAAGAGAGCAAAAAGCAAATGGCTAAATAGCACCCGTGCACCACAATTTATTGAGACTCCTGATTGATCCCACCTCAGGCAGCTGGTTGCTATTGCTGTCAGAGTGGGCGGTCTCATGGCTGGGGCTGTCTGGGCGGGGCAGCAGTGGGGTAGGCGTGGCCTCTTCAGTCAGGACACTACTGGAGGATTCTTGCGACTGCTGGAGGGAGTCCATATGATTGGATATGGCGTCATCAGTCGCTGAATCACTATTAAGCTGCATGAAAAGGAAAAATGAATCAATAGTTAGTAAAAAAATGAAGCATGTAGAAGTCTCTGCCTAAACTAAGTGTTATGCTGCATGCACCTATAACTGTTCAATGGAAAATAGTACCCGATTTCTGTACTTCATAATATTTAATTCGTCTTATATCATGACAACATGCGACATGCCAGAAAAATGACATAAGCCTGGCAAGACCAATTACATTACTACTTTCAGTCTTATTCAAACAGTGTAGAAGGAAAGAGACAAAAACAGGAAAAGAAGATGACTTTCACTCAGCAGCGTTTAAATGATCAGTTTTCTTAAGCTCTGCTTAGTAGCTCATGCCCCATAGCAAGCAAAAGGGTGAAAAAAAATTATTAGAGGTTAGAGAAAAAGAAAAGAAAAATTAAGTTCATAGTGCATAGTTAACATTCATGCAGAAAAACTATTTGAAGCTGTTTAAGTAAAAAGAAGGCTCACAAGGAATATACAGATTACTTAGCATTTTCTGATTTTTAAGGGAATAAACATTTTAAAATGAGTTAAATTAAAGTCTGGAATAAACTACACATTTTGCAGTCTAGATGAACCAATGCTAGTTGTTGACATTCTGAGGCAGTCTGCAGATTTTGGGCAGTCAGAGTTGACAGATTTCACAGAAAATCACTGTATGAAAGGGCAAAGACCCTGATTTTTTGCTTACGTTTCTGCATTTTTTTGTTGTGTTCGGAAAAACTTAAAAGTCTGTTAGTGTGTAATCTTCAGCCATAATTTTCAACCATTTACAATGTCAGCAAGTTTATAATGCCTAGCATTTTAAAATGTGTTCAGATTTTAAAAGTTGTATAGAGTATTCCAGCCTTAAGTGGAAAGTACTATCTTCTTGCTTTAAGCTGAAAGTATAATCAAATTATACAAATAATTAATAAACACACAAGAAGAGGTGTAACTGTATGAATGATGGATGTTTGTGGAACTCTGCAGAGTTGTGTGTATGTGCAGATTCTGTGTGGGCCTCTAAATGAGATCATGCTGTCAAGGGTCTAAAAACCTATGTCAAAGTTAGCATAAGAATGCAAAACAGCTACAATGTATTAAAGTTACTCTGGCTAATAAAAAGACAGAAAAAAATGGGTCCCCATCACCATACTTACCCAAAACAAATTAAAAAAAGGGAATCAAAATGGAACTAAGGCTCAAAGAAGGGTTTTGGAGTACTAAAAATGAATAGTTGGCTTGGTTGGGCGGCAGGGAGATGTACAGAGGGCACTTGTCTAAAGATACTGTAAGTGTGGGTTATGCAGAAAGCAAGCGTCTAACCCCGCCTACGTAGGCTGTGGCAGCGTCTAAGCCCAATTTGGCACACAGACACACCATGCCGGTGCCCCCTGTGTGGAGGGGGCCCAGAGTAGAGGGGACTTACGAGGTTGGAGCGGGTGAGAATCTGGCTAGCGCTCAGTACCTCCTCCTCAGATGACTCATCAGTGTCCTCCGGCTGGATGAGACTGGGTGTGCTGCCGGAATACTGGCAGTCCTGCAGAGATGGGGTGTCACCTTTGTCAATGCTGTCCAGTGAGCGACGCCTCACACCCCAGTTGAAGTTGTCCATGCTCTCCCCCTGCAGGTGGAACAGGAGAAAGCCAATGAGAGCAAAGCAGATCAACTTTTAACTGCAAGCAATGTGAACTATAGAGAAATAAAGGATAAGAAATTAAATGAATTCACTATACAAAACACGATGCAATACGCATAACCACAGAGCACAGTGGGGTCGGTGAACATGGAGAACAACACAACAATGACCATTTAAAAGATGCTTTATATTCTATTTTGAATGAAAATTGTTCATTTGCACCATCCATGTACTTGTGACACTCATTAGCCACAAGTATCAAAACAAACCCACTTGATTGGCTAGCAAGAATCACATTTCATTTTGTAAAACTTCTGAATGGGCAAATTTTTTAAATGAATGACAAGGCCAATCAATTATAGTTTAAAACAAACATTTCCCTGAACACTGCTTAAAATTTACCTGAAGCTCCTGGACGCAAAAGAGGAAAAAAGATAACAAGAGTGTTAGGGAGAGTTAAGACAGAGATAATGTGGAGACAAACAAACGGACACAGGTGATGTCAGAGAAATACAAACACACATAGACTCTCTCTTTGTTAAGGATGAAACAGTTCTGAGATTAGGGATTCACCGATCCGATACTCAGTATCGGTATCGGCTCCGATACTGCCAGTTTCTGCCGGATCGGGTATCGGTTAGACGAGACCGATCCAAATCCAATATTGTGCGTATACTATTCTGTGTTATTATTAAGCCCAATGAAAGCCACAAAAAGTATAAAGCACCATAACAAGTTTCTGTACGCTAGGGCTGTCAAAAAAAATTCGAATTTCGAATATTCATCGAATTTAAAAAAAAAAAAATCCACATTCGAATGCAAAAACGTTGCATTCAAATTTTAGGTGTGCATTAAGGAGGCAGCCTTATCAGCGGCGCACGAGATGCGATGACGATGTAAGTGTCGTTGCATTATAATGTTTTTGTTAACCTATCCAGTTGAAGCCACTAGATGCGGCGCAGCTGCGTTGGTCATTAAAAATATAGCAGAAAAAGAGAACATCAATGCGGAGAATATTTTGTTTACATCAAAACCAAGCCGTTCACACAGAACGCATATTTCACGCATTTTCTAGACGGACATCTATTACTGTTGCACTCGCGTCTCGCACAAAGGAGCCGCATGTTTAGAAAGCCATGTAAAATTAATGCAAGTTTAACTTTGAAAAAAACATATATCGAGACTTTACGGCAGGTTTTTCCCCATCCCACTGCATCTCATGTTTTAAATGAAAAATGTACTCTGTGTGATTGGCTTTCCGCCCTTTGTATTAAACTATGCATACATACATGATGCTGTTTTGTTTATAGATGTTTAAGCAACTTAATTATAATTGGTTTATAAACATTATGCACTTTTTTTTCGCATAGTCATGTTATCTTATGCTTTGAATGATGCGCCCTCTTGTGGCCTCAGGAGAGAAGCCAAAAGCTTTTCTTCACCCTAACTGAAATTATGCATTTTAAATTCGAATATAATTCGAATTTTGATAATATTTAAGTACAAAATTCGAATTTAGTTTTTCAGCCATTTTGACAGCCCTACTGTGCACTATATTCTAAGTGTTCTGAAGCCGTTCCATAGTTTAATGTGAGGTTCACATGAATAATAAAGTCGTTAAATTCATCTTCCATTCAGACTGCGTATCGCGTTCGGTTATGACAGTCAAGACGATAAAACTCAAGACGATGATTCTTGATCTGTACATAAAGATCAATGATTTTGCATAAAATGACTTTATCTTGCTGGAGTTTAGTGCCATTTCTAAAGCATGTTACTTTCTACCGGGTATCTGTTAGATCACAACAATGGAGTAGAGAGCACTATGAATTGTTCTTCACACGCACAGTAACTGAAATTTAAAACCGTTAAAAGAAAAGACTCTATTGTATAGACATAATACACAACGCATCAATATCTCTTCACTTTGTGCTTTGAACTTCTCTATGCGGAGCGCTGCACGCTGTGACTCCGTGTTGCTTCAAGCGCATCATTCTATGCACGGGATGCGCATAAGCACTTGGTGCCGCTCTGTATTGGAGCCTTTCATGTTATAATACTTTTGTGCAATGAAAGATTGTTAATAGCCTTTCTTGTTCTGTCCTATCTATCATATGTTGATGCCCTCATTACTGTGCTATACATTTAAAATAAATGTATTTTAATTTTATAGTATATATTTATATATAAATATATTTATTTGTTTTTCATGAATGTATTTTACAATACAAAGGGCAATGTGTAACATTTTACCAGATTTAGTTCTACTTATTCACTTTTATTTGTTCCCCACCAAATAATGTTTTTTTTAACTTAATGTTTAGATTTTATAAAATGCACTGTGAAAAAAATCTGTGCACTGTGAATTTTTTTTTGAGTAACTTTTGCTGCTGAATTATCCACTCTAACCTAGTTATAATAGTATTTTTGTCATAGATTATGGTTATATATTTTCCATTTGTTATTTTACTGTATAATGAAGTTGTCTACATTTAGTAAATTGTGTTTAAAACAAAACAGTGATGAAAGGCAACAAAAATATTGTATAGACAGAAATTATACATTGATTTGAAACAAAAAAACACTGTGTTGTATCGGACGCTGTTTTGGTATTGGTTCTGAAAAAAATGGCATTGGTGCATCCCTATCTGAGATGCTTGCAAGAAAAGACTTTTGAGGATTGTTTGTTAATTATCAAAAGATGAGGCAGCATGCCCAGAGCATCAATGCTCACCTCTCCATCCTCCAACTCAACATCCAGGAAGTCAAAGTCCTTGAAGACACCAAACTGCTGTTCACTTCCTGCATCTTCTGCTTGCACTTCCTCCTCCTGTGTCACTTCCTCTACAGTGGGGATCAGACTGGTCTGTTGAACACCTGCATCCAAATCCTCATTTGAAGAGAACACCACCTACAGAAAAGAGGTGTAATTAGTTATCGCTAAAACTGCGCAACCTGCTAATGTAATACGAGAAGGAAAGCGTACAGAGGGGTTTTTAGGCAGGCCGGACTCTGGGCCACACAAAGATAGGACATTCATCAGTTTCTCCCGGGTTCTTCTCTGGAAGCAGATAACAATATCCCCATTAAAATAAGAGTTATAATAAAAAAGCAATCAAAGCTGCAGTTGGTTAATTAAGAATTGAAAGATTTTCATAATAGGTGACAATACCTGCGAGAGCTGTGGCCTCTTCCAGCTGACTGGCACCAGCCCATTTGAATTGGAGCCAGAGGAAGTAGAGGAGGTGCTTCTCGTCACAGCAATTACCTGCGGTTTTCCATTACGCCCTGCTGCACTTCGCTGGTCTCCATACTTATGACCTATAATAGGTGTCTGCGGGTCAAATGTTAAAAAAACAGCGTCAAAAAAGCTACTAAGACGAGTTAAAAAAAAGTTCTGAAACTACAACAGATTTACATTAGCCTTCAAAAATTTGGGGTTGGTAAGAGTCTAAGACCAATTCCAATTCTATTTTATACCCCTTCCCCTTCCGCCTACCCCTTCCCCTTGTCCCTGGAAACAGAGTGTCAAGGGGTAGGGGTGAAAATATTCCCCTAAGAATTGGGACACCACTACTATGCCATCACACGTCATCATACGTCGTCTAGCTCCTACAATACACACACCTATGCTGGTGTGCATTAGAGCTTTTAATTACCATTCTATATTAATGCGTTGCGTACTGACACACACACATATACATATACATATGCACAGACGCGCATTAACGCAACTTTCATCTCTCTCTCTCTTTCTCGAATTGGCGATATTTCAGAAAAGGGTTTAGCGATTTTATAATTATTGGGGGGACTAGCCCCCCCTCAATGTCTATGGTGGTTATCGCCCAGATCAGACATGAAAATATGTTGTGGCACTATAGTGCAGTCTGTAATGATATGACGTTAGTTAGCAAATATTAGCGATTTTTTCCAAACATTTCTTTGAGTAACATGATTGTAAATATGAACTCATGATTGAATGTAACAAAACAAATTATTACTTTCGTTAAAATCTTTATTAATGCCAAAAAAATGCTTACATTTATGTCTTTTTGTTCACTCGGGCAGCCATGATGCCCCTGAAGCCGGTTTACGCTGAGAATTCATACCCCTTCGTTTGAAGTGTGGTCCCGAAAAATCTTTGTTTGAAGGCCTATCTGGCCCTTCCCCTACCCCTACCCCACCAACCAAAAGAGAATCGAGACACCCCTACCCCTAAGGGAAAGGGGAGGGCTAAGGGTTTGAAATGGATGCTTTTATTTGATCAAAAATACAGTAAAACAGTAATACTGTGAAATATTTTTTCAATTTTAAATAGCTGTTTTCTATTTTGATATTTTTATAATGTATTCCTGTGATGCAAAGCATCATTACTCAAGTCTTCAGTGTCAAATGATCCTTCAGAAATCATTCTAATATGATGACTTGCTGCTCAAGAAACTTTGCGTATTTGTATAAATGTTTTCATATTTTGTGGGAAACGTGATACAGTTATATGAACAGAAATGAAAAGGTCAAAAGAAAACAGCATTTATTTGAAACGAATTCTTTGGTTCATTATAAAAGGCTTTACGAACCTTTTGATAAATTGAATGTGTCCTTGCTGAATAAAAAACTTACTGACCCCAAACTTTTGAACAGTAGTGTACACGCAGCATAAACAAAATAAAAGTGGCTGAAGACAGAGAAGATGTCAGGCCAAGCACCTCTGAGATGTCAAAGTGGAAGTCCAATGTTTTTCCTGGCAGTTCTTTAGATGAGTTGTTGAATATACGAGTGAAAGCGATTTCTGGGGAGCCGGTCGACTCCATGCTGTAGGAGCGCTGCACCTCATCAGGAACAACCAGACTCGCAGAGCGGGACACCACCAACTTCAGAATGTTCTGGGCCTCCTTCCAGTATGGGCTCTGTGTAGCAACGCAGACACAACAAACAACAAAAGACCTTGTGAAAGGAATTCGCATTGGAATGCTCTGTATTCATATTCTCATAAAATGGGACAGGCATTCTAAAATAAATCATTGGAGGGACTGATGTTCCGAAAAGAGTAAGAAAGAGTAAGCTGTACACAGACCTGTACATATTTGCCAATGATCTTCATGATTTCCAAGTTGAACTGTTTGACAGGAGCAGCAGACAGGTCAATGTAACTCAGTAGACTGTAGATGATCTGTAGTAAACACTGCTGCATGCTGTTCAAGCCCTTCTCCAATAACTAAAACAGAGGAGGTCAAAGGGGAAGAGACTTCAGCACCATGTTATATGACAGCACAGTTCAGTTTTGAAAAAAAGTGGCTTGAGACCCCCATCGTGGTTGCAGATGCTAGTGTGTAAATAGAATAAATATATAAAAAGATAATAATATATAATACATATGAAAAGTGTTATATACATAATCAATGGCAATCAAAAAATCTGTTTCAAAAATTAATACTATTCGCAAGGACATGAATTGATTCAAAAAGGACTTTGAAACGCTTTTTTTTTTTTTTTAAAAAGGCTATTTTTTTTAACTTTCTATTTTATCAAAGATCTTGAAAAAAAGGGATCACAGTTTTTGACAAAAATGATTAGCAGCACAACACAGTTTAAACATGATAAAAAGACTGATAATGGGCCTGCGGAAAATTCAACTTTCGCCATAACAGGAAAAAATATTTTTTTTTTTTTGTTTTTTTTTTTTTTTTTTTTCATTTAAAAATATATTTTGTTGCAGTTTGAATCAAATAAATGCGCCTTGATGAGCATAGAGACTTCTTAAAAATAAAAAAATCCAACGAACCCAAACCTTTTGAACGGTAGTGTAATAAAATAAAGAATGTTATAAATACGTTATATTTATATATTGCTTTTATATTTATACATTTATTTAACCATTAAACATCATAATATTTAAAAATTACAAAAATTCACACCAAGGTCGATTCAACTAAATACCTTGAAACTATTTCTAAACAAAACAGGGTGGCAGATTTATCGCTTTCTGAAAAACTCTGAAAACTCAGATACTTTTAATTGTAAACATCTCAACAATATCCCAATAGTTTATTTCCAACTGTATGACTCAATGTACGTCAATCAAATTCATCTCACCTCAGCTAGGTATGTGACCAGGTTAAAGGTGATTTCAGAGAAGGAGTCGTGCAAGTAGCGACACACCACATTGATCCAGTTGGTGCTGTCTCGCGAGTAACTGTGCGTTGAGTACAGGCTCATCATGTGTGCCAGGTTGGCCAGTGTGGCTGACTTTTCTTCAGCACACACTTTGGCGATCCGATCAGCAGTCTCCTTACAAAACCCTGTGGGGTTGTCAAAGTGCTGGACCAGGTGCGGCAGCAGGCACAGGACATTCAGAGGAAAACCTGACAGGAAATAATTTAAGAAAATAAATATATGGAAACACCCTCAATTCTCATCAAAATCTCCGGTACTGAAACAGATACTGATATTGAACATGGGCGCACCTGCTAGCTGTGAGGGGTCTATGAGTGTGTGTCGGGACACAGTGATGAGTTTACTGAGGAGGTGAATTGTGAGCTCCTGCGTTGCAGCTGAAGTAAAACCCTTCAGGAAGAGCGTCAGGAGGCCGGGGAAGTTGTACCACTTCAGTTTGGCCTGCACCCTCTCCAGCTTCTCCCTGCTGTCCGCCTTCTCCAGGGGCATCTGGGCCAGCAGTCGGTTCAGCAGCCTGAGTGCCAGCAAGTACTCAAACTCATAATCGGACTCCAGTAGCGACGTTGCAATCCAGAAGACTGTCGCCATCAGGTTGGTAGGGTCAGTTGGTGGCACCACCTCACCAGATCCTCCTCCATCGCCACGGACACCATCCTCTCGTAATGATGATAAGCTCCGAGTGCGGGCTAGATTTCCGTGGCTGCCACCCAACCGGTCGGCTACATCAAGGGTGTTGCTGCGGTGACGGTCTCCTAAGCGTTCACCCATCAGACTGGCACGGAGTGAGTTGCTGCGAGCGTGGCTGTAATGGACATGCAAGAAACTTCCACTGCCAAGGTTCAGCTGACCGGTACTTTTCCTGTTATTGGCAAACTTGGTGCCCTGCAGAGGATCATGGGAGGCCCTATGAAGGAAATGGAGACAGCATCTCAAGGTTATATGGGTAAAATAATGTGCTGTATATGAGGGGAAATAATGTTTTTATGTTTTGTTGTAGCAGAGCAAATCTTACTGTGAGAGTGCAGTGAGAAGGTCGTAGCTCTTCATCGTTTCAGCCAGAGTGTCTATACCAGCCTCTAGTGTCAAGAGCAACTCGATAACAAAACCCTGCAAGAGACAGATGAAATGTTTGACTATGACTGTTTAGAGATCAACACTTAGCAGGGCAACGAACAGTGTGAGGGAGTTTGTCCAGGTGAAAGAAATGACACATGTCCGACTGGGCCAACATGACATGATTTTAAATCTAAAATAAAGAAAAATCGTAATGACTAAAGTAGATGAGTTTGTTGTGAAATGTAAGAATGAATATTGGAAACCAAAGGATATTATATTTATATTATTAAATTTTTTTATATGACACAAAAATGTCAGAAAATATTTTTTTAAATAAATTTTTTTTCATTAAAAAAATACATTATATTTAAATCTAAATAAAAAATAAATCATTATTAAAAACTTATTTGATTTATTAATAGAAGAAGCTACTAACAAAAAATACAAGATACTGATATGCAAAAAATAAACAAAGATATATATATAATATAATTTTCTGTTGTTGTTTTTTTCCACCACAGAGACATTGCCTAAAATCACTACTTAGGGCCAAGTATGTTGGCAGGGCAAGTAAAACATTTGAAGTACTGGTCCGATCAGGTCAGAAGAAAAAGATCCTCATTGCAGAGCCCTGCTGTTGCTTTCTTATCAGTACTTCTGGAAGAATGTAACATTTCTACATACCTGAGCCTCTTCCCCTGGATCTCCCACAGTCTCTACCAGACGGGAAAGCACGTCTGACAGTGTGGAGGCTGTGAGTGGCTGCTTCAGCGCTCTGAAGATCTGGAAAGAGCGACCAGCATAATGCCGTGATGAGCAAGACAGAGCTGTCTGCAGAGCAACTTCACTCAACTCCTGCTCCAACTGGTAACCTAATCAAACATGCAGCACAAGAACCCATTACAACCACAGCCGAAACATTTCAGTTCTCTTCATATGGAAGTTGGCACTCTACAGTGCAGTGAAATTGGCACATGTTGTGTCTTACCGGACGGTGTCTGTTTGAAGACGTTGACAACATGACGGAGGAATACACTAAGCTGATCGGCACTCTTGATGTTGGGGTTTTTGGGAGAGACGTCTTCATGGTTCCACAGTGGACCACGCTTCCTATGGGCCAACCAATCAGAAGAATTAGAGCAATAACACAACTGGAAATGTCTAACATAGAGCAAAGGCAAAGCAGGTTCACACAACTCTCAGTGAACAACCATTTTTGTATGAAAACACTCTGAATCAAACATTCACACAGATGAGACTGAGCACACACACACACACACATGCAAGGCAACAATACCCTCTCCTGTTAGACATGGCTGCAGGCAGAGGAAAAAATACAGTAACTTAACAAAAAAATAAATGTACATTCAATATGTATCCAGGGAAACTTGGCAGGAATAACATTATTGTTTGGTAACAAAACTGCAGAAACCAATTGTTATTTAAATCTAAAGTCAGTATTTTGATGTTAAAACACTTTTACCTT
The DNA here is from genome assembly GCA_018155175.1 of Sinocyclocheilus anophthalmus. Lineage (NCBI taxonomy): Eukaryota > Metazoa > Chordata > Actinopteri > Cypriniformes > Cyprinidae > Sinocyclocheilus > Sinocyclocheilus anophthalmus. The sequence goes on along the minus strand of JADLZN010010684.1, from coordinate 125,245 downwards.
CCCATCTTAATATGCAGAGACAACTATGAGAAAGTCATATGATAAACAATCATGTCCTATCATAGACTCCAGTTGGACATGATATTGCTACTACTAAGAACTAAATGTTTTATTCATAAATGTGTTATCTTCTATCTTCTTCTTCTATCCAAAGCAACTTGTGGTCAATTGCTCCAAAAAGTAATTGGGTAACACGGCCAGAAATATTATAATATATACATAACTTGTGTGTTTAAATACTTTTCCTGTTTTTTTTCTTCTGGATTATATGGTTTAATACAATTTATCCTCAAAAATGGTGTCTAATAAAATTAATTCATAAAACTTTAACAATTTAATAATCTGTTAATGTCAATATTATATTACAAAAACCATTGGATTTTTGTAAATAAGGATCATCTTGTGATACTATATAAATGCCTAATAAAAAAGTGGGGGAAAAAATATTGTTTGGATGGTTTTTCTTAAAACAAGAATTAAATTAAGTGTTTTAATATTTGTGTTTATTATTTTTATATTAATTATTATTTTATTGATATTATTTTACAAACATATAATAGTTCAATGAATCTTAAAGCAAACATTATTTTTAACGGAGACGTCATGGAGAACTTGAGCTCCATCAGGCTATGTTAACCCATTCTATTTTGAATTCTTTATGCTTGAGGTGTTTGGGAATATTCAGCACTTGATAATGAAAGTGCAATACTAAGGGAGGAATTGACAGACTGGCCTGAGACCCCCACCTTGAGCTGATGAACCAATGAGGTTTTTGACCTCTATCATCCTGCTCTGACAGAAGGTCCACTTCATTAAGGGGAGTAGGGGGGAGGTCGGGAGGCAGTGCTGAGCTGCCCGACTGATGATAGGAGGATGTGGAGCTAGAGCTCAGGCCCGAGTCTGGCATTGGAGACGACTGATAGTCTGGCATCAGCTCATAACACCTGGGAGATAAACCAATGACAAGATTTATATTCTAATATATTACCTTATTATTATATTATAATAATTACCATTATTATTAGCGCTCAGTTGGATAAGAGCACTGTGGCAGAGAGATAATGCAAAACATCTTTGCTTTTAGGTACCTGTGAGGTTGAACTCCTGAAGAGTGGGCTTGACTGTCAGAACTCTGGGCTCGTTCAGTTCACGGTTGCGGAGAAGTACAGATGCTAGTGACTGGACGCTGCTGTTGGTGCCCTGGACGACCAGCAGGTGGAGCAGTAAACGCTTGCAGTGCTCATAGACTTCAGGGTGCTGATGGTCAAAACCTACAAGCACAAATATGCATTGCAGGACTTACAATGTGGAACATTCCAGTGATAATGGTTTTAATAAACTACAGTTGTGTATGTGTTACCTATAAAGATGGCATGAAGTAGCAGGTGAAGGTATGAGCTCCATTCCACTTTGACCCCGTGGTCTACAATGAGGTCGGTCAGCAAGATCACAGCTATGTTACATCTGTAAAAAAAATGGCAATGTGTTGTCAGCAGTCAAAGGTCAAGGAGAACAACACTGACTCTAATTTAGGACACACTGAGCATGTCCTTCACCTGTGTAGGGAGACTCCAGGCGTGGTGGTCTCAGGCAGGTAATCGACCAGTGGTGACCAGCAACCACCAGTTGGAGGAAATGGGAGGGGCTCTGGCCGGTTATGGTCCATCACCTTTAGACGCCAGTTAGCATAGACAGGCATAGAGTCACCTACAGAGAGAAACGGCATGTTCATACAATACCATTCAAAAGTTTGAGACTTGTAATATTTTTTTCATGTTTATTTGATCAAAATATTGTGAAATTTTGTAAGATTAAAAATTTTAAACCATTTGCTATTTTAAAATGTAATTTATTCCTTTGATGGCAAATTCTGGCCATTGAATTTTGCACTGATTCTACTTTTATATCCACACATTTTTGAGTCTGCCTTCAGACCAAGTGTTTTTTGGTCAGAGCAGGAGCACCTTCAGAAGTTAAAGGGAGCACTGATCATAAGTATGACAGTGATGTTAATGTACTCACTCTTCTCCTCCTCGTAGGATCCTCCTGAGCTGCTGCTGTAACGGGACTCCAGTCGATGGTGCTGTCTGTTCAGATTACTGTTCAGACCAGTGTAGATGTCCAAATGTGTGTAACTGCGCAGAGATACAGAAAATTACATTCAGGTTCCACTTTACAACTTCGTCTAGTACTTTTGAGGAAGCAACAAATTATGAACAACCAGTCAGCAATGGCTGATAAATGGTTCTTGGTTTATTTTCAGTAATAAATATTTTCAGTGATAACTTTTTTTGTTTGTTTTAAATGGAACCCATTTCCTAAATCTAGAATCAGTTTACCTGTCCTCCATGTTGGAATCTTTGATTTTGCTCTCATGGTGTCCATCATGTCCAGGTACCATGGTGTTACTACTGGACGTTGTTCCTGAAAATGCCAATCAATTCAACGAAATGACAGTGAAAATGTAATTGCTTCCTTAGATCACATCTATCAGAAACTTTTCTGCAATCATTGGGGATTCCTGAATTGTTTCTACTCGTCTTATGATTGTTCACCTTATTTGTATAAAGGTCATATTGAGAAATGCAAGTGGTCAGAGTGGTTTAAAGCATATATACCTGATGTAACAGAAGGGATCTTGTAAGAAGTAGTAATGCGGTAGTAAGGTGGGTTATCCATATGAGTGACAGCCGAGGATACAGGGTCTGTTTGCTCCAGCTCATACATTAACTCCTCCAGCAACTGCATCGTCTTATCCCTGCCCAGATATACCACCACACGCTTGACCTGCAAAATATTAGGAAACACATTCAGAAACACAAATGCATGGAACAAATTAAGTTAATAAGGGTGCGTTCACACTTGTAGTTCGGTTTGTTTGGTCTGGACCAAAAAACAAAACGATACATTTGGTCCTGGGGCCAGCTGGAGTCACCCTGCATTTTGACTCGAAACTAAAGGCATAATTGATTGTTCACAACCTGATTGATCGGGTTGAACGACGTATATTTCGTGACAGAACTCACCTAACACCCCAAACAAAACCTGTGTTCGACTTAAAGCGGCGCTGTGCAGACAGATCTGTGTATGACATCACAGTACCCATTCACTGATCGGTCGGATTGAGAACGCTTAGTCGAACCCTAATGCACAGCTACTGGATAAGTGCGATTCGTGCTCTCAGTCTTTTGATTTTATTTTCACCACCTGCGAACTCACAAAGAGCTCATAAAAGGCACTTCACTGCCTCATTGCTCCCGTTCGTTTGCCCTATGCTTATTTTGTTTGGAACACCACTCGTTCCCGGTCGTAAAAGCATATCGCATAACGTCGCATCTTGTCATTACTTCCTGTTTTTGGTTCGTTTAGAAATATTTGGTCCGTGTTGCATTCACATTTCATTCGAATCGCACCAGAGTTCGTTTGGAAGCGGACCGAGGCCCATCTTTTTAGCGGTCTCGGTCCACTTGTTAGGTGCGCACCAGGGTTCAGATGGCAGCGTTCACACTTACTCAAACAAATTGCACTAAGAGAGCAATCGCACAAGAGTTCATTTTAATCAAACCAAACATGCCAAGTGTGAACACACCCTAAGTAACATGGTCGGAGTCTCAAGTTCAGTCCATCTGCTTAAGGATTGAGTATCTGGCCAAGACAGGCATCACTCACATAAGGCAGGAGACTTGGTTCACTGTTGACTCCAGACATGCTGATAAGGAAGTGAAGGATGATCTTTAGATTTTTTGGCCAGCTGTCAGCTAAAGTGGTCCAGACGTTCTCAATCTCTGACCATGCAAATTCATCACCATACTGTAAAATCAGACCATTTGAACATTCATGCAATGATCACCTTGAAAACATGGGTATAAATATTAGTGAATGTGTTAAAATAATATATTTATACAAAATAAAATAAAACTATACTTAAATGTAAAAGGAAAAATTAAAGAAAAATTGTCTGCTATAGAAACGTACTGTATATTCACTATAGATATTCAGACCTGTACCATGGTCTGCACATAGTTGACATGTAGCATGTGTGCCTTTACCTTTGCAGTCATGAACATGAGGTTGTTGAGGATCATGGTAGTGGCATGTGGTGAACCCCAGCCCTCTCCTCTCAGCCAGCGACGGCTGTTCACCATCATCATCTCTCTCTCATGGGCATCCTCCTCTTCCTCCGTCGACGAAGGTTCCTCTTGACGTTGAGCTGAAGGCTTGAAGTCCACCAGCTCCACATTGTTCATCCAAGGTAGGAGGTAATGCAGCATCACCTGCCGGCCACCAGGGTGCGCTGTCTGGATTCTCTGACTCACCTCTGAGTAAAATAACACAGAATCTCATTACAAACACAGTGTTTATGCAGGAGGGAAAAGTTATTACCAAATGTAAGATTTACTGAGCATTATATTTATGCGGGTTTGTGTATGTACCTGAGAAGATAGGAAGGGTGAGTTCAGGGTAGGTCCGTGCCAGTTCTTCACTGAGCTGGTAGTAGGACACTGAGTACAGGTGAGGGAGGGGAGAGGCTGGAGTCAAGACCCCGTCAGTACGCTGGATCTCCAGTTTATGGGCGTAACGGAACAGTTTGGGCTCCAGCATCTAATGTATAAACACATGCACAAACATTATGATTTGGTACAAATTACTGTGCTCATCACACTTAATTTCAATTTAAACTCTTACATTTTTTTGAAGCACAAGTAGGTGTGAGGAAACTGGGCTTATCAGTTATGATGGAATTTGGGGATATATTCATGACAACCAAATTAAATATTTTCTGTTAATTTGACAGGTTGCAAAATGAAAAACTACTAAGGGCTGAAAGATTTAGGGAAACAAATCTTATTTTTTCTGCAAATTTTCTCATTAAAAAAATTGCGATTTCAATTTTTTAAGAGCGCCACATTTGTTATGCTTGTGCGCAGGGTAACATGATTTAAACCCATAAACAATGAAATATTATATTTTTAACAAAAATAAAATATATATTTTTTTAAGTAAAAAAAAAGACTCTTCATTTCATTTATCTCAGGCTACATTCACACAGTTGTTTTATGGAACCCATTCAATATGACTCTATACAACAATAATAATAATAATAATGTTGGTTCGCCTGGCCAGAGGAGAACTGCTTGGGTTCTCCCAAGGTTTTTTCTCCATTCTGCCACCGATGGAGTTTGGGTTCCTTCCTTGCCATTGTCGCTTTTTGGCTTGCTTAGTTGGGGAGACTTAATATTTGGCAATATTACCAACATGACTGCACAGACACTATTGGAAGAGAACTGAACTGAGCTGGATGATGACATCACTGAATCAATGATAAACTGACTTTAACTGAAAACTGACTGTTTACTATTGTCCTCTTTTTAGAGCTGCTTTGCAGCAGAATTGATTTGTGTTGGCAAAGCTGCTTTGGCACAATCGGTATTGCATAAAGTGCTATAAAAAAAATAAAGGTGACTTAATAATAATTATAAAATTATACAAATGAGGTCAATATACTACTTTAGTAGTAATACTGTCTTACTGTAAACATACATTATGATATATTTATGGAGGTTATCATATGGCAAAATAATCCCAATATGATTTTATTTACCCAATTGTCCACTCTTGGTGTCCTTTGACAGAAAAAGCTTAAGAATCTCTACTGACCTGCAGTAGCTGCATGGCGACCTCATAGATGTCTCTGGAAGAGTCTGCAGCTTTAAACAGGATGAGATTCAGCAGAACCACAGTGTCAAACTGGTAATCCCTGCAAGAGACAACAAACACACAGTATTCATTTTACCTGAATTATTGACACAAATTCAATCACATTTACCACAAGAACGTTGTAGTACGTACCTGTTGTGAAAGACATTGGCGATGGCTCTGAAACAGCCTGCAGCGACTCTGCGTGAGCCAGTGTAGCAGCGATCCACCGCCCAGAACATCAGATTGCTCTGGTCTGGATTCAGCTCCAATAACAACATCACTGCCTCACAACCCAAACGATGCACCTGAGCACAAACATGCATGCATGTGACAGTTCATAACAGTTGATTAGCTGGTAATGCTAACGTGGGCAAATGAGTAAAGTGTATTTACCTTGCGGTCTTGAGAGTCTAGAATATTGTCCAGCCACTTATATAGATACCCATCAGAGGATAGGCCAACGTTATCAGCTACCGGACCACAACACAGCACCGCAGACATGGCCTGAGCAGACACGCATCATATACCACATTCACTCTATGATAGTGATAGTGAAATCTGTGGCGACTGCAAATGCAAATGTGTGTTTTGTGAGATGGTACCTTCAGTGCACAGTACTGGTGTCTGTTGATCTGCATGTTGCGGTCACTGTATCGGTCCAGTGGTGTGAACATGATGCTGAAGGGTCCAGCCCAATGACTGAAGAGCATGAACAAACTATGTCTCAGTGACTGCTGAGGGAATATACTCCTCCTCTGATGTACTACAGAAAAACAATCATGAGATCAGTTGGAAGTTAAATAACAGATTAGTGAATTTACGGATTAGTGAACCAATGGCTATTAAAGTGCCCCTATTATGCCATTTTGAATATTGCCTTTCATGCAGCATGTGATGTAGCTGTATGTGAATGTAAATGATCTGCAAAGCACGATAAATAAAGTTATTGTCTCCCAAAAGAAAGAATTGACTCTGAACAGCCTAAACGAGTCGTCAGTAATTCGAAGTCCACTTCCGTGATGGCTACACGTCACGGGGTAACATATTTGCATAATTCCTGCCATGTCGAGAAGACGCTGTGTCCTATGCTGTGAATTTGTTTTATTTTCACTTCCGGAAAATGAGGCTGCAAAGAAACAGTGGTGAAAATGAATTTTTCCCACTGTACCACAACAGTACAACCCCAATCTTTTTTGTGTTCCAGCCATTTTACTGATGACTGCTTCTCTAATCTCGAGGAGTTCAACGCGAGATTCACAAAATGCTTGCTCTTGAAAGATGGCTCAGTACCCAGTTTATTTGGACCAGCTGGCTCCACTGAATCACAACCTGTAAGTATGAGAAATAATAGATGTTTATATTTTCTATCGAGCGTTCAAAATATGGAACTATGGTATCGTTTCTGACACGCGCTGTACGCGGTAGACCAATCACAACAGACTGGGCCATCTGACCAATCAGAGCAGAAGTAGGTCACAGAAAGGAAGGTTTTAGAGAGACTGAATCTCAGAGGTACTTCGAATGAATCATTTGAGAATCATTGGAAAATGAGGTGATATTAAATGCATATTAAATGCATAAACGAAAGTGTTTTTTGACCTTGCATGCATGTAAACATTGTAGGAGACTCCCAAAACAATATTAGGAACCCTAAAAATGGCATAATAGGGGCACTTTAACACATTATTAGTTTCTGTGAAAAGGCCCTGTGGGTGTGTACCTGGTACATTCTGTATGATGTTGGCCACTAGGGCACTGAAGTGTGAGCGGATGTCTCTCAGTGTGTCTGAATCTTTGTCGTTCTCAGCCTCCAGAAGCTGTCGGGTGAGATCCACATATTCCAGCAGAGTGCTGTTCAGAGAGTGAGACTCCCCGTCCAAACCACCACTTGCACTGCACGGACAATACATAAACATGTTACTGTTTAGGATACCTAAGTTGCTAGCTATGAAATTAGCCTTGGCAACAGGAGAATTTTTTTTTTCTTTTTCAAATTCACTTAAAATCTCATTTTCGTAATAGAATACTGTTAAACATAATACAACATCTGAAATGCAATGGAAGTGTTCATGACTTTCAGAAGAAAAAAAACATGCATCACATCTTCTGTGATGCATGTTGGACATAAAATTTAAATCAAATAAACTAGTCAGAGTGTGGAAATACTTGTCTTATGCTCGCCAAGGCTACATTAATTTGACCAAAATAAAATTGTAATTTGTTAAATATTTTCACAGTTTAAAATAAATGTTTTATATTTTAAATTGTAATTTATTCCTGTGATGGAAAGCTGAATTTTCAGCAGCCATTACTCCAGTCTTCAGTGTCACATGATCCTTCAGAAATCACTCTAATATGCTGATTTGGTGCTCATAATTTCTTATTACTATCAATGTTGAAAACACTTTGCTTTATTTATTTTTGTAAACTGTGATACATTTTTACTGACCCCCAAACTTTTGAACAGTAGTGTACATGTTGTGAGTGTGTGAGACTTACATCTGACTGATGACCCCAGAATCGGCCAGTAGCTCAAAAATCCGGACCAGCTGGACTCTGAGAATGTCACGACGCCGGCGTCGCTTCATGTTCTGCAGAAACAAAAAAACACAAGGATCAATAATTTGTTTAGATCTGCATCTGTATTATGAATAGATAGACAAAAAGCTTGCATTTAAATGATCTAGTGGAACATTTATCTATGAGTCCTCACAGGCATGGATTCCTTGACAGGGTCAAGTGTCAAACTGTGGTCAACTCACCTCTGGCCTTCTCTCAAGTGCCTCTTTAATGATGGGGTTTAATTCCTCCAACAGCTCTCTGTAAGACACACAACTGGGTTAAAATGCAATTACACACCCCCACAATATAATAACCTCTATATATATAATTTATATATATGTAAAGCATTATTTTGTAGATTTTTTCTGAGCTTTATCAGGTGATCTTAAGACATACCTGAAGGCAATAGGGTTGGTCCGGCCAAGCCCCAGAACGAGAGACTCAGTGATGTCCATGCTCTCAGAGCGCATCATGGGAACCACATGCTTGAACAAGGAGGAAGGGGACGGAATGCTAATGATCTGCAAAGACACACACATGTACACAAACTTGTTAATCATTTCAAATATGGTGTCCCAAATCAGGCAATGTGCAAATATTTCACATTTAACAATACTAATTATTGCATCTGACACTAGAGCTGGTAGGGTGCTGTGACCTCGACCTTTGAGTCGTAACTATATCCGCTGTCTGGGGTGGATGCCAGCGTCTCAGGTGGGGAGCAGCGGACAGAGCCGGGGGCCGATGAAGATGTGGAAGAGGTGGCAGAGCTGCAGCAGAGGATTAGGTAGTTCCTCCAAAGTCCCACATATGAGTCACTGCTACTGCTCATGCTGTTCACCTTCTTAGCATTGATCGGGCTGCTGCAAGGTCAAAGGTCACACAGGAAAGTCACATAATCTGGCTTACAGAAATACATCATATACAAACAAGTTTGCCAAATAAAAAAATAATGATTTTTATGCAGTCACATGGCTGTTTATTACTATGTAATATTAAGTATATAAAAGAAAAGTATGAAATATTATTAATTCTCACATTAATATAGTGAAAACAGTGTGGAAATGTCTGTCTTTATTATTACCTGGATGTTTAATCAAATTTTATGTCTTTAAATTTTTTTTATCTATCTGACAACAATGGCTAACAAATATAGACTAAAAACATTGAGATACTGTATAAGTATTTTTTTTTACCCAAGTCACCCAGCACTACTAGAGACACATTTGAATGTAAAAACATACTTGATGTCGACTTGTGGCGAGAGCAGCTGAAGGCGTGTGGAGGCAAAGACCCAGGCGTAGCTCAGCGCAGTGGGGCAGTGCTTGGGCAGGTGTTCTTGCCGCAGGTAACTAGACAGGCTGATGACCCAGGGGTCCTGACCTTGAGTCACATGGGCAAACACCCAGATGTGGGAGGGGCTTACCACATCAAACTGGTGGCTGATGGGAGATGAGCTCCACTCTGCCAGAGTCTGAAGGTCTATTCCACTGGGACAGAACAGCAGATTCGTCTACAGTGAAAAGGGGCAAAAAAAGATAACCCTGATATAGTTTCATTTTTACTTTTTGGTTTTGGGCAGAAGATTTCTAAGCATTCCAGTGTGGAGGGGACACCAACATCCAAAAACACATAATGTCCTGCATTCCCTCACCTGATCGGCCCCAGTAAGGTGAATAAAGCTTTCAAGGACTGAAGCACTCAATCTGTCCATCACTTCTATAGCCAACTCCTCATCTCCCTGAGAGAGAGAGAAACAAGACAAAGCAATGAATATGAAGTGCAAACAAAACAATGTCACCTCATGTAGGTGAATAACAGGAAGTCATTTAGAGCAGATGGTTACCTTAGCGATGCCGAGGGCCGTGTGCAGTGATCGGACTTCTTTGAGGACATTGACAGCGAGTCTGCGTGTTGCTGGTCGACAGCTGCACAGCACGACCAGAGCCAGACCCTCCACCACATGCAGAACCGTCCAGAGAGGAGATCGCTCCAGAGGGAGAGATGGGCTCTAAAAAGTATTTAAAAATACGATGTTAAACTACAAGTTAAAAATGTATGATAAACTACAGTAAAAATATCAAAAACACTACCGTTCAAAAGTTTGGGGTTGGTAAGACTTTTTTTAATATACAGTAAAAGCACTAATATTGTGAAATATTACAATTTTAATAAATATATAAATAGAACTATTTGAAAACTATTCTATTTAAATACATTTTAAAATGTAACATATTCCCTGTGATGGCAAAACTGAATTTTCAGCAATCATTATTCAGAAATCATTCTAACATGCCGATTTGGTGAATAAGAAACATTTATTATGTTGAAAAAAGTTTTGCTGCTTAATATTCTGTGAAAACCGCAATACATTTTTTTCAGTTTTTTTTTTTTGATAATAAGTTCAAAAGAACAGCATTAAAACATTTATAAAAGTCTTTACTGGCACTTTTGATCAATATAATGCATCCTTGCTGAAAGAAAGTATTAATTAAAAAAAATAATTTACTGACCCCAAACTTTTAAACAGTAGTATATATATATGTGTTGTGTTATATGTTATATTATATTACATCATATCATAACAGTGGTTCTTAATGCTGGTCCTGGGGACCCCCCTCTGCACATTTTGCATGTCTGCCTTATTTAGCACACCTGATTTGAGTATGTCAGATAAGGGAGACATTCAAAAGATGCAAAGCAGGGGGTCCCCAGGACCAGGATTAAGAACCACTGTATTATATACTATAAAAACTTTAAGTTGTGTGTGCGCACCTGTGAATCATGGCTGCGGTTGTTGCTCTGTACCGCCTGTCTCCACTGTATGATGAGCTGCAGCAGCATCTTGACAGCGTTGTCCAGTAGTGTGGGGTGAACGTCAGTCACCTCCCTCACAATGAAATACACAAAACCAGACAACACATCCTCTCTCCAGTCTGGGAAGTCCACCATCAGAGCCTGCAGAGTGGTGAACGCTAGACCACGCAGCTCCTCATCCATATGGATGGTCAGTCTGGACGGGTGGGAGAAAGAAAGAGTCATTGTTTACAGAATGCAACAAATAAATGCTATGCATCATCATCTTCATAACAGCATCATGCGTCACCAGAACCACAGAGGTCAAGCGGGTAACAGTGACATACGAGTTCTGACAACATGTCATTACGACTTCACAGGAAGTCTGACTCAGACTGTGGTTGCTGTACAGGAAGTCATGAATACATGGAAATTAGCAAGTCAAATTAGTCTATGGGTACTTTTCAGAATAAGTGTGATTTTTCTGTTTGACTCACACCCCTAAAGTAAACACTTTGTATGAGAAGACCTTTGAGTTACTGTGTGTTGAAAATTCTCATTCCAAATTGTTGTGTTACAGGCAATTAGCTTTATATAACAAACTATAAAGACCAAACATTTTGGAAATATGCAAACATGAAAAAGTGAACCCGGACAACTCACAATGCACTGTAGCAATCATGCACTGTAGCAGGACATTACGTAATAACTAAAATGTGATAACTGGCCTGTTGACATTTAAACTGAAATTTTTAAAAAACAATCAATACTGAATCAATTTGACAGCTTCTGAATCAGAATCAAACCATGACATTTGAATCCACTGAAGTGAATGGTCAGTAGGAATAAATATAATTGTTCTCTAACAACAGAACTAGTGAATTGGAGAATGGCTGGAGTTTTCTTGTGGTGATGAATGAGGGTTGACATGAGGGTCACAGGTCATTACTTGGCCAGTAGCTCGATGAGATCTTGTCTGCTCATGCCATCTGGTATTAGTCTGGGAATAGCAGCTACACATGTCCGGAACAGATCAATCTTCGGTTTACGCTCCCCACTACAGCAGAACACAAACATATATTAAACATGATGAAAGCCAAATAAACAACAACAACAACACCACCACTTTCATACCATTTTAAAAGTTCAAAAGTCTTATATCATATTTATGAAAATAAAATCTCAAGAAACTCACGTGATCATGTCCTCTGGCTCTTTGTTGGACATCTGAACGTTGGTCATGCTCATGGATCGTCCCACCTCTTTATCCAGATGCCTGAGGATGTTGTCTAGGGCCTTCCTAACCTGAGGGTAATACAGAGACATGCCTACACAGACAAACACACACAGAAAGAGAACAGCTTAGCTCACACGCAAAATCTAGTACAAGAAAGGAAAGATGTTACAAAAGACTACATACAGAGGCATTTCCTCGATCTCTAAACAACGAGGCCAGATAAATACACCACTATCTGAACAAATGGACATCTAATGTGTTTCACTGGAAAAGCAAAACAAACTATTAAAAATATGAAGTCAAATTTAAGTATATGAGGAAATTCTGACTAAGGTCCACACAGATAAAAAAAAAGGAATGGACCACAATTACAATCCCAAAGTAACTTTCTTACTTAAAAACACAAAAAAGGACTTGGCAGAAAGTCACAACTTTATTTATGTTGAAAGCTCAATGAGGACAGCACATGCTCCAGGAATCACAATTACGTGAAAAATCACCTAATCGAATATGACCAAATGCTTTAGGGTCGGGAAAGGCTGAACTCAGGAATATGTTCTTTTTGGAGAGCTGTGTAGGAACTGTAAGGGTCCATACCGATGACCTTGGCTTCCTCGTCTGTGAGGGTGGTGTTGAGGAAGATCTTTTTGACCCGCAGCGTGTTGCCTGAGGGTAAGATGACGCCTGTAGTGGGCATGGGCGGCTCGCCGTCCTTCTGTTGTAAGCTGTCGGCTATTACCAGGAAGGCCCGCAGACCAATATTCATCCTCTGACAGAGAGACAGATAAGGGAGAGATAATTCGTTTCTATGTTTATCTTTTTATCCATCCAGAGATGCCATCAAATTTTTTAATGTCTGGTACATTATGTGAATGTCTTCACACACCTCTGGATTAATGGTGAAAGTCTTGTGGGACTTGCCCACACACAGCAGGTCATAGATGATCTCTTTCATGGCAAAGTCCAGCCGTTCCTTTAGAGAGGGGAAAAAAATGTGCCACAAACCAAAGAAAACCAATGCGATAAATTAAAACCACTCTCCAAAATGTTCATTTTGTTAATTTTAACTTTATTATAAAATAATAAGAGAGTAGATGGTAAAGTGGATAGCTATCTTTGGGATTGGGACAAAATGAAAAAAAAAAGAAGTTTTTATTTAATGTTAATAAAGGTAATGTTTTTACCTGAGCAATAAACTGAATGATCTTAACAAAGATGTTGAGGGGTGTGTCCCTGGGCACCACGCTGCGAGAGCCCTTTGGGAAAAGTGCTGTTACAATACTGAGGAGACGACTGTGAGGGAAGAGAGATAATGTGAGATGTTATATACATATGAACAAGAATGGTCTACAAGAATCTGACAATTTGCATATATTTGTATGTATCTTTGAGAGGTTTACCTTCTCAAATAATGGTATGTTTGTGGTTAGGGTTAGTATTGAGTGAATGTATTCCTAGTGTATGCAACTGGTATAAACTCAAGACATTTTTGTAAATCTGTATGATTGTGTGTCCCACCTCTGTGTGGTTGTGTTGCTCTCACACTTGATCCTGATGATATAAACCCAGAGCAGCCGGTAAAGAGACTCCAGTGCAACACGAGACATTTTGGGATCTTTGTTCTAAAAAGAAAGAAACAAAAAATGCTCAGACAACAAGTACTCATGACATGAGCCCTAGAAAAAAAGCATTTATTTCCATAAAGTACATTTTTGTAATTTTGGAACTGTAATTTTTATAGGGTGTAATGGACTTAATAACATCAAGCAACTCTGGTGATGTATTTACTGCTGATTTATAGTTATTTATGTGAGACCAGTGGGGCCAGTGAAAGGGCAAGTGGCAGTGAAAAATCTTAAATTAAAAAAATCCTTATTGTGGATTTTTACAAACACATTGCTTTAAAGTGGCTTTACAGAAATCAGGGTCTTAAAAACCCCCAAGTGAGTCGAAATGACCTCCAAAAACAAAAATTCATGAATTAACCCAGCCTAGAAAATATGCCAGATTCATTCATAAAGAGCTGCTGCTTCATCTGTATTATGATGGGTGATGATCAATAGCTCACCTGCTGCTCGTGACGAGCTAAGGAGGAATATGATGCACTGGACTCCATTTACAAGCCAATAAGAGCTGTAATTTCTGCTTTAACTGCATTGATGCACAGAGATATCTCATAAATCAGCTGCTCAGCAGAAGCAATGGATGATGAAAGAGGGATTCATAAAAACTCTGCTAATGAATCCGTGATTAACACATCATGGCTCATCCAAATCGAATCACTGACTAAGCAGTTGTCTCCTCACTGTTTCTGCTACTCTGTCTCTCTCTCCCACACACAGCTAATCAGACTGCAGTAAAGAGCATTAAGCAGGGTGTAATGATCAACACTCACCATAGGGGGCGATATGATTGCATGGTTTGCAGTGAACATCAACTACATACAGTAAGTATGAGAGCACTAGTACAGTGAGGACTCCTTAGTGTCTTCCATCAACAAGGATGCCATTTCTTTATTATTATCAGCAATATGTTTTTCCACTCTGGCCTAATGAGTCTGCAGTATGGGATGATATTAGACTCAGAATAATTAATAGACGCACGCACAATTATTTCATATTCTGCAGACATGTTTATCATGTATCTTACCAAACCACACACAATGCCTTTCAATTTGATCTGTGGAATTCCAGATAAAATGATTGTGCAGGGATTTTGTTTAACATACGGACATGTTTTCGATAAAAATGTTCTGTTCTGCATAAATATCATCATTGCTCATGCAAAAAAGGCTTCTGTGCATCATGTGGATTTCAGTGACACGCTTGCATTTAATTGACGTCTAGTTCGCTCGATTCTCTTGTTTCGGTTCATTTGGATATTGAGACTTCATTTTCCGCAGTTTACAGCATTTTCACGCCTCTCACACCACAACTTAACCCACGAACAATGCCCCAGTGCCATCGTCGTTTACTCGTTTTGAAAATTTGCAAATGGACGTCACTACACTTGAAACAATGCTTTCAACTTTCACAATTCAAAAACCGGTCTGCAGAGTTAAGATTAACATTCATTTGTGCAGCATTTTTTCTTCAAGTAGAGACATTTGTGAAACATAATGTTATAGTTGTATTAAAGTGTCCATCATTTGTGCATGTAGCTATTAAATTTGCATTTGTTGGATCATAGGCGACTCGCCAGTGGCATTAATTCACAGTCTCTTCTGATGTCGTTCTATTTGATTTCATTGATTTTAACTTTCGTTCCGCTGGCTTTTAGCCTTGCCCCAATTCCACACACACCAGCCTCGCGATCCCGCGCAGCTGCCGACACAGAATCAGCGACCACTAGATGGCACTACCCCATTCACATGTGCGCAATTTTTTTCCATCTACGGTCATCTTGAATGTTACTTTGTGTTTGTCTTCTGTTTCATTTTTTGTTAGGGCTTTTTTCTTTCCCCCCCCTACTCCGTAGCAAAGCCTTAATAAAGAAGTTTTTAAAAATGACTTGTTAATGGAGCTTGATTCCTTGAGACACAGAAAGAGCTTATCATTATATTTTGCCAAACAGAACTTCATGACGGTACCAACTTTGTTTTTTTTTTTTTCTGTAATTCAACAGCACGTTGTCAGTTATTCCTCCCTTGTATTATTATTATTATTATTATTCTTATTATTAAAAGGCTATTAGTCCCGCTCATTTAGCCATTAGTATCCCACACGTTTATCTTTTAATTCAACTATTCACTTACGTTTAACTAACTATACTAACAGCCGTTTTATTGGCTATAGCCATTCCCGCGCTCAAGAGCAAATCGCATAAGATTAGAACATATTTAATTTAGGCTAGTAAGCTTACTAAAAAACTTTTCTGATCAGTGTCTTGCAAAGATGAAGTGATGATGCGATGAACGACTTTATTTCTCAAACTTTCATTCTTTTATTCTTTAATCATATTTTTTCTCTACATTTTTTCTGGATATTTATGAGTTTACTCTCGCATATCGGCTAAGGACTTATTCTGGAGTATTGTATTTTCTTACTCTCGTCTCTCATTTTCCAATCTCATGAATCCAAATGTTTACATATTCACAATGTTGGCTATTTGAATGCAACAGACTATTATTTATTGTAAACCAGGCTTTGTACTTAACCCGCTTTCCCAAAAAAAATTAAAAATAAATCATGGTCTTCTTCACATGAGCAAATATGCGCTTGGCCCGAGCTCAGGCTGAACGGCACGGATTGTACTATAGGTTGTTTTAATTAACCAGTGTATCTAGATTCTATAGTGTATCTACTGTATTTGTTTGGTTGACTGTATTTTATTCTGATAATGAAGAGGCTACAGTGTTTGCAATGCTGTAGGACTATATGAAAGGCGCATTTCTCTCATACTGCAGATTTGGCTAATCAGCATCGTCAACTTCATTTTTGCATAATAATAATAATAATAATAATAATACAAGCAAGGAATAACTGACAACGTCCCATTGAATTACAGAAAGAAAGAAAAAAAAACAAGGTACCGTCACAAAGTTCTTTTTTGGCAAAATTAATATAAGCTATTCTGTGTCTTAAGACAAGTTAAGTTGAAAACCAAAACCAAACCAAAAAGAAACAAAGAAAACAGTGTAACATTCATGAAACCGTACTCAATGGAATGTGCACATGTGAGTGGGGCTAGTGCCATCTAGTGGTGGCTGATTTTTTGTGTCTCAGCTGCGCGTGGATCGCGAGCTGTGTGTGTGTAGATTGGGCAAGGCTAAAAGCTCGGGACTAAAGTCTCAAAAAAAATCCAAATGAATCACATAGAATCGACTCAGAAGAGATGATAATAAATGCACGCGCGTCGCCTTATCCCACAAATGCACATTTTAAATCACTACATGCACAAAGTATGATACTTTAATACAAACTATAACATTTGTATTCACAAATACAGTCTCTACTTGAAGAAAATGCTGGCACCTGACATGTACTTCTTAACTCGCGCAGACCCGGTTTTTGAAAAGCATTTTGTTGCAGTGTAGTGACGCACATTGTGCAAATATTTTTCAATCGAAGTTAACGTTAATGAATGGCCACTGGGCCTTGTTCGTTGCTCCTAGGTGTTGTGTGTGATCGTCGTGAAATGCTGTAACTGCGAAAATTAAGTCTCCAAGAATCAAATGAACCGAACAAGTCGCCGCTCAAATGTTTATTCTTTTATTTTGTATTAAAGAGGGTTTCGAACTAGACGTCAATTAATGCACTCGTGTCACCTGATCCACATATGCACAGAATCCTTTTTGCATGATCAATTTATGATATATTAATGCAGAACAGAACATTTTTATTCGAAAATATGTCTGTATTTGTACAAATCCCTGCACAATCATTTAATCCTGAATTCCACAGATTCAAATTGAAAGGCATTTGTTTGTGGTTAGTGAGATACATGTATAAAATGTATGCAGTATATGAATAATTGTGCGTGCGTCTATTAATTATTCTGAGTCTAATATCATCCCATACTGCAGGTACATTTCAAATAGTTGTACATTCAAAACAAACCACTATAAACGCAATAAACTTGCAAACTTCTACAGAGAAAGACTGTGATCTGCAGCATCATGGACATTCAAACTGATTGTCATAATATAAATCCATAATTTCCATAATTTTCCAGAAGTGCACAGCTGTCAAACTTTGCTGCAAATTTGCTTGCAATATTAAAATTTTGGCCAAGAGTTGAACCTGGTCCCCTTGCAGGATAAAATTAAATCACTAGGCTAGATAGTCAATCACTTTAATAATTAGCACAAAATTTTACGAAATACTACTACTAATAATAATAATTATTATTATATTTTCAATTTACAATATTTTGGAAAATGTATCGTCATACAACTACTTTTTTAGCACGCCAGTTTTTTTGGTCCTGAATTCATGCCGCCTCAGATATCATTCCTGACGCCCTAAATGGTGACTAGTCTACATCTTTATCAATGACTCCTTGAACTGGGTGGTTTTCCTGTTTGAATTATTGAGCACAGCAGGAAAGTAATAAAGCTATTTAGCATTGTTCCTTCCTCTATGGACAGGCAAAAGTAGTCAAGGAGTCTAAAAAGCCAATGTGGTAACACAGGTCAATCACGTCAATGACAGACTCTTAGCTCCCTTGGATGGTTATCCATGGTACCACCTGCAGGTCTCAATCTGCTTACGGATGCTGTTGTTTGACGGCATCTGGAGCCAATAAACGTGCAGGGGAACCAAAAAAAGATGACAAAGGACAAGGTTGAGGGTGATTTTTTGGGGAAACAGCAGTTTAAAAAAGACAAGAGACAAACTTAAGAACAAAAAGCTTTGTGCTACAGCAACATGCAAAACAAAGAGCAGGGTGCATGGTGATTTTTAAAAATTACTTCAAGTGTTCAGATTCCCATAACAAGAGTCAACACGAACAAGTAATATTACAAAACATACCTTTATCTGATAACCTCCTTAAGGAATGAAAATGTCCCATTAGACAAAAGCTTCTAGGAAGCTCATTTTAAATTGAAATTGCCTATATAGGGTATGTGCGATGAGGGATGGATATTTTCTGATGGGTGAGAAGACAAATAGCAGGATCGAAATAAAATGAAATAAAAAAAAATAAAATAAAAAAATGGGAGGCAGGATTAGTGCATGCAAATGGGTGATTACAAGCAAGAGTGATTGTGAAGAATATAGTCAGATTAGACGCTACATATTACAAGGATTCAAATAAAATATGACGTCCACTCTGACTAAAGTCTGTTGGCCAGGGAAGACCAACTACAGCAGGGTTAGAACAGACAGGGGAGCAGACAGACAAGCAGAATTGTAAAGGGGATCCATGGATCAATTAGGAGAGAAATTATCCACCACTGAGACTACAAATCCCATAAACCTGGGCTCAATTGGCTAACAGACCACTGAGGAAAACTTCACTTCTGATCCTGAATCGTTCACATGCCTTTTTGAGAAATGTAAGAAGCGGCCTAAAGTGGATTTGGAGTAAGATCCACACTACAGTCCAATTCTGATCCAGTCCTGATCTAGGTTAACGAAAAGTGAGTAAAGGATTTAATCGGTACTGCAGGGAGTTACATAGAGTTTGATTACTCATTCATAAAATCACCACCACCAAATCAAAGCATCACGGATCAATCCTGAAGATTCACATGATAAAGTTGCATAGATTGGAGGAAAACTCAATCATTGTGGAAGGGAAGTTAGGAAACTAAAAAATGATCACATCCTTGTAGCTGAACCAGCGACAATGAAAAAGAACGTGGACAAGCACAAACACACACGGTTTTGAGATATGATTGAGAAAGACTGGATGACACGGGTATAATTAACTGAACAACATAAGCAAGAAGCATTTTTCAGAAGTTGTCTAACACACCACACCTTTCTCCAAAATTATGTAAGTGAACCAACCCACAAACAGAATTAATTTTTATATTGAATCACCAAACCTGCCTCCAGGCTTCATAATCTATATGTATCAACAGCACATTTTATTTTGTTTGGTTTTTGCAGTGCCCAAACCACATTTGATAGAAATGTAGGATTTGTAGCTACTTTTTACAGCTACTTGTAAGCTGCATTTTCTATGGTGCAATCTCTGTGAAACTGTCAGCTCTAGCGGGGGTTCCCCCCCCAAAGAATATCACCAATCTGAATTAAACACTGTATTCATTCCACTGTTAGAAAATGTTACCTTTAAGTGGGAAAGGCAGTTCTGAAGGAAGATGTGCCAGTTATTGAGGAAGAACTGCTTTTGACTAACACACAGCAGACATGTGACCAAGGGATACAATGCCTGGGGAGAGAGACAGACACAGAAAACTCTGAAAATATATCAAACAAGAAAAAATTAACATGCTGATTCACAAATTGGACATCACAACTTCTCTCATGCACCTGACATGGAGAGCTAGGACAGATTTACAGTGAATAACAACTATTTCTCACTCAATACTACTGACAGAGCAGACAATAAAAGATTTGAAATACAAACGCAAAACTCTTATGGCCCACTTTCATGAGTTTTATGGTACTTTTTAAAGCTTCAATGCTTTGCAACTGCACGGAAAAGGGCCACAGATAGAATCAGCTAAACTTTTTGTGTTCGACAAAAAAATGTCAGCCTTCTGGGTGGCAGAATGATCTAGGCTACAGAGATTGTGGGAAAGTATGTATCAAAGCAGAAAAGGACTGTACCAGTGAGTGCTTCTTTCTTGAGCTGAGGTCAAAGGTTGTCTGGTAGAGCATCTCTACGAAGTTCTTCAGGCAGGGCACATTCACTTCATTCTTCACCGCCTTCCAAAAGCACACAAGCACAAACATATGAATCCTCATGCTGAGGCTGAGCTACACCCGCTCGGAGCACAACAGCACACAAATCACTCAAGCTATTCATCTTGTCAATGCCAAATGAAATACATTTCAATTGTGTTTCTGTAGCAACTCATTCCACAAGCTCCACCTCAAACCACTTGACAAGACATGTACCATCATGAACTCTGCAGAAGAGTCACTGAGCCTCTGTCAAATGATCTGAATACAAACACACTGTTTCAAAGAGCCAATCTGTATTTGAATCGGTGTGTGATTGGTGTGAAACAAAAGAGAGCAGATTTGCATGATTTTGCTTAAAGACAAGGTGCAGTTTTTTTGAAAGTCACAACTCTTGCTCTATCGTCGCTCTGATTCAACTCCATCAGACACACAACCAGCTCAATTTTAGGGTTTAAACACAGCATGAACTTCTCGAAGTACTAATTATGCTTTAAAATCAGTGACATTATACTGTGACATTAAAAATCAGTTATGGTGCAAATGGAAAAACAAAGGGACTGGAGAGTGTTTACAGATCGCACATATTCTGATTTGAATTAATGGAAAGTTTTGTAATGTTCTGTGTTGCCATATTGTGAAATTACACTCATTTAAATCAGAGTTGATGGAGCAATGTGGCAATTTAGTCAGAATGCATTACATTTCTGCAGTATGCATGTGAAATTTGGCTCATAGGAATGATGTTATATAATTTAAAGGGGTCCTATTATGCTTTTTCACATTTTCAACTTTAAGTTAATCTGTAATGTTGCTGTTTGAGCATAAAAAAGATCTGCAAAGTTACAAAGCTCAAAGTCCAATTCAAAAGGAGATATTTTATTTAACAGAAATCACTTTTCAAAAACTACAACGAACGACTAATTTGGACTAAAATGGATATTTTCCGGGATTTGTGATATCACAAATATCGACGAATAGGACGAGACCTGGTTGAGCAGCACTAGAGAAGGCAACGAGTGTTATCACTATGTCAGAGACACGCTAGCTTTCCCAAGGCAGACGAACTTAGAGTGGTTACAATCATCCGGGTTTAAATTGTGCTCAAATTGATTTGATTTTGACACAATATTTACACTGAAGCTCGCAGGCGGGCTATGGTAAAGGCATGACATTTCTCGACCAGGCGCCGAGTGCTGCAAATCACAACACACAGCACATTTCGTATTTCAGAAGGCGGGCCTTCATTTGATACAGGAACTATTTGAGCCGTTCATGCCAGGCTGGGGAGAGAGGTGTTATAATAATGTAAAATATGTGAAAAATAATGTGTTTTTCGAACAACCTAGTATGAGAGCCTGTTCTAGTACACCCCCAAAACAAAAACAAGACTTTGTAAAAGAGCATAATAGGACCCTTTTAAACAAATGGAGAGCTCTGCGGTACTTACAGCAGCTACAGGGATGAGGATCTCAACAAACAGGCCAGCCAGTGCATGTTTGATATCTTTGTCCTTCACCTCCAGGAAATACTGAGCACATTCCTGCTTCACCAACAGACACACAAAACAAAACATTTAATTAATGCAAATCTGCACAATAAACATTTGAGAGAAACTCATAAATGTAGTTTTAGTAACTGAAAAGGATGCACCACTATTAAGTCCTTTTGTAAGGAGTACACACTCCCACATGGTAGTTGGAGAAATATGAGGTCTACAATAAAATACAGCATCGCTTTGCAGCTATTGGCTCAATAAAAATCTCTGGATTACAGTGCTTGTTAAGTGAAGCACATATTGAGTGCAGGACGTCACTGCCTATAACTGGCTAATGTAAAGGAATTGCTCCAAACAGTCCTGTTGGCAAAGGTAGGGCTAACACATTGAGACTGTTACTCAAGAGATTTTATGAGGCATGACTACAGAGAGCTCGCAAATAAAACAAAAGAAGTACTGTCTGAACGACAATAGAGTAGACGAGACTCAAAATGTATTGACAGTGATAATGTGGCACTTTCCACCAAAACGGAACAAAATAGGGCCTGAAATGTTGAAAACAATATTTAAGGTATTTCTTTATTATAATTTAAATTTGTAATTTAAAAAAGGTGGATAACTTTGCTTAACTCAGAATAAGCAAACACAATTTTATACAAATCATTCTGTTTTTTGTTTATTTTGCATGCAATTCACAATTTGTGCAATTTGTACAAATCTGTTAGCAAAAATTGGGACACGTCTTTGGGACACTGGGAAATGTTATGTTTTTGGTCATCAAAAAGTTAGTATATATATAAAAAAAGTATTTTTCTTTCTACAAATAACTAAATATCTATTCAAGAGATTATGTGAAATTTACGTCGCTGTTGTGGGATATTAATTGTTTAATTGTTGAGAAGGTCAAGCCCTCTTTTATGCTAGATAACAGTCGATTTAACAAATGTAATAGATTTTAGAAAATAAATATATTTATACTCCGTTCATGAGATGTACCATGTAACACTAAAACATCTTTAGTGTCCAAACTGAAAGGGTTAGTTCACCCAAAATTGAAATGGTCATCAATTACTCACCCTCATGTTGTTATGAACCCATTTGACTTTCATTCATCTTCAAAACACAAATGAAAATATTTTTTATAAAATATATGGGAAATTTCTCTATTTTCTGCCCTTCATTGAAGGATTCTTAGCGAGTGTGACCATATTTGAGATGCTGTATGTATGTGCGTTGATCAGTATTTATATGCAAATAAAAGCCTGAATTAAATCTGTTCATCATAAATTTAACATGTCTCATCAGAAGACGTGGATTAAACCGCCCAATTCATATGGATATCTTTTACAATGTCTTCATGAACTTTTTAACGTGTCAAAAAATGTAATGTAAAATCTATGAAGATGAGTGAGTCTTACAGGTTTGGAACAGCATGCAGGTGTGTGAATGATGACAGAAACCTTTGAAGACAACCTTTACATGTACAGTACATGTCTGTGTTTGCATGCGTCTCGACCTGCATGAACTGGAAAGAAGCCTCAAAGTCCTCAACGGGGTACATTTTGACTCTGAAGAACTTCATGCCCATGATGAGGCTGATGATGCTCTGCACCACATGAGGACTTTGCTCCTTCAGCCTCAGTTCCTTCAGCTCTGTGATGAACTTCTTACGCACTGCCTGGAACCTGCACACAAACACATAATTAAAGAGAAATTAATTAAAATTTTGGAATTCGGTGTCTAGTCTATTCGCACAATAGCTGATGAAAATTCAGTGTCAAGTTTCTATCAAGTGCTCAACAAATGTGTGTAGGAGCCTTCAACCAAAACTTAACGTCACATAACAGGGTGAAAAAAACTGGCTTGTTACTGTCTGTGGGCCATATTTAAATTTTTTTTGTAAAAAGTTCAAGAGTTTCCCTTAAGTAAAAACAAAACCCAAAAGCAAAAGCTTGTTACAGCAATGGAAACCATCTGATCCAAACAAGCAAGGACCACAGTCAGCGCATCATGCCTTTATCATATTATGTAAAACGGCCTTTTCAAACACTGTCCTCGGAACAAAGTGGCTCTGCACAGGAAATCATGAACTGGAGGGGAGGTTGAGCACTGTGGTAAATCAATTTCAGGCCCTGACTATTACAGCACAGGGCTAAATTACATTATAGCTTGGACAGTTTCATGTAGCTGTGAGAGAGTCTTGGCGTGTGGAGAGCAGAGAATTACAGTAACATTAAAAGCGTCCGAAGACTGTACAAATCATCTGTATTTAGCTCTAGGCAAGTTAGTTTGACAGAATGAGAGGGGTTTGGGGGCTTTGTTAACTCTGATGGGAGATCTGAATGATGTGCTAGCATATCAACTTCATCCTTCATCCTTTCTTTGTTAAATTTCTAACTGAATTTTTTAAATGTGCAACAGACCACAAAAGGTACACTGTAAGCTCCTTGTGGTTTTGGGATGGATTTGAACTCACTTGGATTGGGCGAGAACTCCGATGACCTCAGCGTAGAGGTCAGCGATGATGTGCACATTACCAGTGTTGGGGCCTGAGTACCTGTCAAACACACCATGACAATCAGTAAGACAAGCCATTCTACGCAGAATCAAGAAAATATTGGTTTGTATTCCATTAATTACAAAATTACATTTAAACTGTTAAGTTTGGGGTCAGTAACATTTTACTTTATTCAGCAAGAATGAATTGAATTGAATGCATAAAATCGATGCATAAAAGATTCCCCTTTCAAATAAATGCTGTTCCATTGAACTTTCTAGTCATTAAAGAATTCTGAAAAAAGTTACCTAGTTTCCACAAAAATGTCACAACAGTTTTGTGATAATTATAAATGTTTCTCGAGTAGCAAATCATCATATTAGAGTGATTTCTGAAGGATCATGTGCCACTGAAGCCTGGAGTAATGACTGCTGAAAATTTTGCTTTATGAACACAGGAATACATTATATTTCAAAATATTAAAACAGAAAACAGTTATTTCAAATTGTAATAATATTTAAAAATAGTTTTACTGTATTTTTGATTAAATAAATGCAGCCTTGGTGACCTACCCCAAACTTTTGAACAACAGTGTATATACATAGAAAATTATGTAATGTACATGATGCAATTTAATTCTAGGTAGTTTCAGAAATCACACACTTGTGTGTCTCACATTAGGTTTGCATTTGTCCAGGGTACATCTGTAGAATTTGCATAGAAAAGTGTGTGTTTGCGTATGCAGACTCACCCCTCTTTGTGTTTAAAGTGCTTGAATGCCAGGTTAAGGACATCTTGTACTAAGGCGTCTGGCACGGGATGAAGGGGAATCTACGAAAAACATTTAATCAACATCAACCCTGATGTAAGGGTCACTGTTTTACTTCAGGATCCTTGATATACTGTTAGCAAGTCTATGCATGTTAATGCCACAACACACCTATCTCTGACTTCTGAGACACCACACCTAAGCAATGAAACACACAAACCTCACCTGTTTCAAAACTTCCACTGAAACTAAACAAAAAATGAAGTCTATGGCTAAGTCCCTTCGCTCCAGTAGGAAGTCTTTATCTCGGTGCTGTTCATCTCTAAAGAAAGAGATCAAAAGTACAGGATTCACAAGTTAGAATAAAAGCACGTTTTATTAACTCCAAATAAAACGTCACAAGAAAGAGGCACATCATATGCATCTGTTGAAGCTCTTGCTAAAGAAAAGCAGAGACAGCAGAGAAAAAGAGAAACATACAATGATGTGTACTGTGCAAGATGTATATTTGCCTACCCTTTGGACTTGGTGCTGGAGCGAGGTCTGTACTCGTACGACTCGTCTTCTGTCCCGCTCTGTCTTCTGTACCAGTCAAACAACGTCCGCAACAGTGAAGGCAAACAGTGTTCTGCTATGGAGCTCATAGAGCTTATTAACTGTAACACACAAACACAATAATACAGCTCAATGACACACTCTTCATGTGGGTTAAACAAAACATGAAATAAAATATTTACTAAATGTGACCCTGAACCACAAAATCAGTCTTAAGTCGCTGGGGTATATTTTTAGCAATAGCCAAAAAAACATTGTATGTGTCAAAATGATCGATTTTTCTTTTTTGCCAAAAAAATATTAGGATATTAAGTAAAGATCTGGTTCCATGAAGATATTTTGTAAATTTCCTACCGTAAATATATCAAAACTTAATTTTTGATTAGTAATATGCATTGCTAAGGACTTCATTTGGACAACTTTAAAGGCGATTTTCTTAGCATTTAGATTTTTTTGCATCCTCAGATTCCAGATTTTCAAATAGTTGTATCTCGGCCAAATATTGTCAAACCATACATCAATGGAAAGCTTATTTATTCAGCTTTCATGTGATGTATAAACCTCAATTTAAAAAAATTTACCCTTATGACTGGCTTTGTGGTCCAGGGTCACAAATATTAACTAATTTATCTATTAAAGGCATAAAATGCATGTTATTGATCTTTTAACGAATGAATCATCCATGCAATATGTTAATTTTTTTTAATCTTGTCATATTTAATTGAAATGTTATTTAGATCTGAATCTGTTTCACTTGGATACAGAATGATAATAAATAAAACAAATAAACTGAAATACTAAATGGCGGTGGGGTTGCTGTGCATGATTCATCAGCGCATGTTATTTCAAAGAGGAAAAAAAAAACTTCCATTAAAATGTACAAACGTTCTCCACCTCTGAAATATCGGTTATTTGCAGCACAGACTAATTTTGAAAGCCATTTTATTTTGTCTGTAAAACCTAATGAGTAAAAAACATTGTCAAGTTGATTGAAGAGAAAGATCTAAAGAGAGAACAATATACAAATGGATGAAAATGGAAAGACAAGGTAAGGGACGCGAGAGAGATGGCAGCAATTTTGAGTGCAGTCAGGTATTGATCTGTCCTGTTGTGAGGGCAGGATGGGTGTAGGATGATACTTCCAGTGGTTACTCAACCTTTCACTGCAGTAACCCAGCACCAATCATCTCTCTCTCTCACACACACACACACACACACACACACACTGAGCTATGGCAGTAGAGTAGATGTGTATGTATGCTGATGAGTGAGTGAGGGATAGTATAGTTCACTGTGGTGTGATTCAGCAGAGCTGATCTCTTTGCGGTCACAACACGTCACGACTGAACATGCAGTTCCTGAGATTCGGCACAGGCAAATCCAAAAGCCAAATCAGTGTGTGCGGCTAGCATGTGAAAAAAAAAATAAATAAAAAAAAATAAAAGACTAAGGCGCTGAGTGAGAGTGTGCTTGTTAATAAAGTGAGATGTTCAGAAGTACACTGGGATCCAAAAGTCTGGGGACATAATGCAAATTCTTCTATTTAAATTTTCTAATTGAAACATTTTTCATTCCAGCTTATATCAAACAATTTGATGTGAAACAGTTGAATGAAAAAATTCCATGATGAATTTCATAATGTTGTAATATTTAGTTTGCTTTAAATTTCTTTCTTTATTTTGCACTCGAGCTGCGCCAAATTCCCAAATCCTGTAACAAAAAATTACATTATTAATTTAGCAGCAGTGTTGTTATCATTAACTAAAACTATAAAAAATGGGTTTCCATTAATTGAAATAAAGCTAAATAAACTATAAACATTATATGAAATTCTTATACTCAAACCATAATTGAAGTGACGTGTTGCCAAGTATGGTGACCCATACTCGGATTTAGTGCTCTGCATTTATCCCATACAAAGTGCACACACACAGCAGTGAACACACAACCGGTGAACACACACCCGGAGCAGTGGGGAGCCATTTTTGCTGCGGCGCCCGGGAGCAGTTGGGGTTCGGTGCCTTGCTCAAAGGCACCTCAGTCGTGGTACTGAAGGTGGAAGAGAGCGCTGTACATTCACTCCCCCCACCTACAATCCCTGCCGGTACGAGACTCGAACCCGCAACCTTGGGTTACGAGTCCGACTCTCTAATCATTAGGCCACGACTTCCCCCAACAACTTAATCTTAATGTTGTCTTGGCAACTAACTGAAAATAAGTTGAAGTACTAAAATTACTACAACTAAAACTGAAATAAATATAAATTAAAGCTAAATAGAAATAAAAAAACTAATAAAAATCACAAAAGCACATAAAATTACTAAAATTTAAAAAGGAAAACTGAATACTATAATAGTATATAAATACTAAAACAACACTGTTTAGCATATGTGAAAGAACTTACTAATGAGGAACATCCCAAGCAAATCAAACCTGATCAAACCTGATCATCACATTCTCCAGCATGATCTGAGTCTATCCCAAAGAGCATAGTGAGCTTCAATGGAAAAAAGAACATCTGACCCTCTGTACAAAGAGTCACATGCTCACAAATTAACATTAGTGATTTAAAATCTGAAATACATTATTCAATTTAAGTCATAATGTTTCTTTGTTTAAAAAAAAGCTTCAAAGTCCCAGAACTTTGGGGGAAAAAAGTTTAGTTTATTTCAAAACTGATTCCCAGACTTTTAGACCCTACTGTATATGAGGCCTGCATCAGGTGAGTGTGTGTGTGGGATAGGATGATGTATGTGGTTAAGGAGAGTTATGTAACTGCTCTTCCGGCCCTCATGGCACTTGTCAGACACACTCCAACACCCTGAACTGATATATTCACACACACACACACACACACACACACACACACATACACAACACTCGCAGCAGCATGTGCTGATCTACTGCTGCGGATGACACAGCGATTCTGCTCCTGGCAATGTCCAGTGCACACACACACACCAAAACTCTGTTCACTCTACAGTATAGAGACACAGACACATATTGCTGTGATTTTCTGCATACAGAGCACATTCTCACTGGCTCATTCTTTCTCACACACAAGCCTAATGGCACTGACTGGATCCATTGCAGGATGAGGTCTCATTTGCTTCGCGTTTTGCTAAACAAAGCATTTTGCTGCAGCTCTGCTGTGAAAAGTTCTGCGCTACTCAGAAATGAGTGATGGAGAGTGAGAGAAAGAGAGAAGAGGACCGAAAAGCAGGATGGGAAAGAGATATACTACACGCATTTATAATTATTAAATTATGAAATAAGACACACATATACTAACCTGATCAAATTGTGCATCTTCACCTCTTTGCAGTGAGCGGGAAAGGGGCTTCTCCTGAAAGAACAAGGATACATAGTGTAAATTAATAAATGATAGATGAATCATCAAAAACTGTTTAAAAGGTAAAAGTACTGACATTGAAATTAAGATACTTATTTTCATATTTCATATTTAAAGATGAACTTAAAGCAAACAGTATTCAGTATTCTTTAATGAATAGTGATTTCAAAAGAACAGCATTTGTTTAAAAATTTAAATCGTTTGTAACCTCATAAATGTCTCTATCACTTAATCAATTTAATTCATCCTTGCTAAATAAAATGAATTATTGATCAAATAAAAAAAATCTTACCAAACTTTTGAACAGTAGTGTAGTGGCATTCATAAAATATTTTATTTCATTATAGATCATACAAGTTTGACAGTGACTTTCAATGCATTCTTTCATTTATAAATAGACATCATAAATGTAAATGTATCCAGTACATTTACACACAATTGAACACTATTCAATATATACTCAGTTATAAATTATAAATAAAATTAATCTGAATAAAAAGCAGATCAGCATAACAGACGATTTGAGAAATAGTTATAAAACTGTGAATGACTTTGGATTAATAATGTGAATTAATACCCTAATGTGAGTCATTTAAGTGAAGAATTACCCCAGTTTTCAACATTCAGCCCTGAGAAACAATCTCTCTTCAGTCCATTTTTACAGAGTAATGTTGTAGTTAATGCAGACTGTAAAATGACTCAAGGACTCCTGGTTAATGGCATGAAGACACTTTGAATGCTCTGATATCTGGTTTACACTTGAACAAACTAGGGCTGCACGATATATCGAAATTATCGAAAATGTACATATCGCAATATGCATATCGCAAGGGTGTGCGATATCTGAATCATTTTAATAATAGGCTACTTAAATCAAAAAGTTGCAAAAGGTCAAAGTTTTAGTTCGACGCATATAGCAGAGAATTGCTTGACGTTAAAAAGAGTTAAGTGCAGTAAGTTACAGAAAACAACTCTTTGCCGTCTCGTCTTGCTGTCTGACTCACACCTGAAGCGCACACAAGCCGCATCTCGCACAGCGCTTCTACAGAGAGAGATGCGTTTCAGACCGAGTTGATTCGTCTTTCGCATCTCCTCCTCCTCATGTTTGAACAGACACATACACACAGAATTATGTCAATAGTACCCGTCTCGACGATCATTCTCGTAAATGCAGTCGGTTATGTTTTAAATGAATGTAAACAGCTGAGAAAGAAATCGGATGTGTATCATTATACTGGATCCGTACAGTCAGATTTAAAAGGACAGCAGCCTATAAATACGTGCTGCTGAATGTCACTAATGTTAATCAAACAACAAAACAGCTATAACAAAGATTAATCTAAATTTAATTCATACAGTGAACACTATGCAGTGTTATTTTACACTTATTTATAAAATTTCTGTTTCTGAATACTACCGTTCATTTTAGCTATGCTTGTAAATTGTGTATTTCTTTTTTTTCTTTTTTTTTTTTAACTGACTATTCACTTGCCTTTAATCATGTTTGAACTTTCTCAGAATACAGTTTTTGCTGTGGTATATGAAAAAGTACTTAAAGTGTATGGAAAGCAAAGTTACAATAATATAAAATTAGTGTCATTAATTTTTTTTTTTTGTATGCACACTGATGTTAAAATGGCATTTTCTGATTTGTGACATTACTTCTTATGCACTGCTAAAACACTGCTGGTCACTTTCAAAAGCTGTAGTGATGCTTTCATTTCCAAGTAAGAATGTGAAACAAATTGGTTATATAATTTTCTTTTTTGAATATTTAAAAATATAATTGAAATCGATTTTACACACTTTAAGCAATATCGTATCGCATATCGAATATCGCATTTTTTAACAAGTTATAGCATTTTTCTTCAATATCGCACAGCCCTAGAACAAACGCTTTACTATGAGCAAGAAGTTCTAAGTCAGAGAGCTATACATCAGTGTTTTATAAAGCAGCTCCTCTCTCTGCAGCCTCTTGATGCAGTCATTACCAGTTTAAACTCTTGCTGAGTAAACTGAGAGAGAGCTCAATCTACCACTGAGTAAACACACAAGGAGACAGAGAGGAAGCATCCAAGGACAAGTCTGGAGAGAGAGAGTGTGTGTATTTCAGCACGAGGGGCTCGGAGAAGAATCCAACAGAACAGCATTCCAAGAATCCAAACCTCTGCTTCTGTTTCTGGGAATACACGGGGAAGTGTATGTGTGTGTGTGTTCTGTTCAGCCACAAACTTTGAAAACACACACAACAGCCTCTCTTTTTCTCGAAATAAATCAACATGTCTCAAAGCACAACTGACCTTTCACCTCAATCCCTGAGGTAACGGGTAACACAAAACCAATCTTCATCTTTTATTTGATATAGAAGGGTTAGGGTTAGAAATCTTTTTACAATTTAAAATGTCTTTACTGTGCGGAAGATTTAAGGATCCAGTGTCTGGGCATCACCCAGAGTGACAAGATACAGACTTTTGGAAGGTCATTTTAAAAAATCGAACGAGAAGTATTTAACTGCCAATACAATGCAGAGGGTGGTTAGGAGAGAAAAAACCATAAAAGCATGAAATATCACTCACCAAGCCAACTCCTACAGCACACAAGAACAAGAAAGATAACAAAAAAAAAATTGGAGCAAAAAAAAGGCCCAGGAAAAAAGAGCAATGGAATGAGAATAGGATACGACCAAAAGCTTGAGGCTGTCCACACTGGATGCGACAACGTGACCATTGCAAATCATTTGTACTTTCTAGGCCTACGTCATAAATAGAACGAGGCATCAGATTACTGTCGGGGATTTGTCGTGCTGTGATAAAGTGCTGTGACGACACGTGCGCAAACAGTCCAGTGTGAGGCTGCAACACGATTATATGGGTTCTATAGTATATGGTTGCATCTGGTTGTAGAGACCCAGTGAAAGTCTTCAGGCTTTTTTCTGATGGTTAATATCGTTAGTGGCTTGCAAATGCGTGGAAAAGGATAAAAGAAAAGCACAGTGCGAGAAAGAGCCGGCCCATGCCAGGTTTTTGTTGGTAGTGACGGGTAAAGGAGGATGGACTGGAAAGGGTGAAAAAGGTTGTCGCGATAGGAATAGACAAAGTACCGGAAAAGAGGTAAAAGTGAAGCTGGCCGGCCCTCAACAAAGGCGTCCCCCATCACGTGAATGATGACATTTGCATTGTGTGGTGGAGTTATAAGGACGACCTCAATTGGGGAGTAAGTAAATCCTATCTGCATTGAGGTTTCGGTCACAGAAAATGACTTGACAAGTCGAAAAGGAATACAGTAAAGGCAATAAACACGAATAAAATTGATGATATTGTATGCGCTAGAAAAATAGCAATTTTACTGCTCATAAATGCTGTCATCCTTCCTCACCTCAGGTCTTTTCCAAACCTGATGAAAAATAAATTACTTTTCTTCTGAAAAACCAAAAGATAGTTTAAGAATGTTACCAAACATTTTGGTTACTCTGATTTCTAAATGTGATGGACCAAACATTTCGTGAATCTCTTAAAACATATCCTTGAAAATACGAAAAAATGAACATGATGCTGAGTAGCCTAAATGAAGACAGTTTAAATTTTTGGGTGAACTTTCCCTTTAAGAACTTTATAATATTTGGATGGAAAACACCTCATTTATAAGTGTTTCTAAATTACAGAGACACTGATTTTTATCTTTAACCAGGCTCTTACTGAATTAAGTATTAACAATTTACTTTAATTTAAAATGAAACATTTAAAGAGAATAAGCTAGTAAAGTTGGTTTACACATGTTGACAGTTGTTTTAAATGCATTTGACCTTAGTGTACGTGGCGGTTTTCAGACAGCAGAAACCTTTAATGTTGTCCATATCACACAACGGTAGTAACACAATTCTGTGTCTTTTTCAGAAGGAACAAAAAGAAGAAAAGAAGTGGAAGCGATGGACCGAACTTCGCAAACCTGGAGAATTGTTGAAGTAAATCTGCCTTTAGTAAATAAGGTGAACAGGAGACGATCGCGCGAGCGCACACTCTGCTGTAAGGTCGCATCACACGCAAAAGTTTTGGCCTACTAGAAGGTCTACATCGCTTCGGCGAATCGAATCCCAGACACACAACGCGCGAAATGTC
This sequence comes from Sinocyclocheilus anophthalmus, assembly GCA_018155175.1. Taxonomy (NCBI): domain Eukaryota; kingdom Metazoa; phylum Chordata; class Actinopteri; order Cypriniformes; family Cyprinidae; genus Sinocyclocheilus; species Sinocyclocheilus anophthalmus. Next base: position 91,846 of record JADLZN010010684.1, on the reverse strand, counting down.
CCAAGGTGCTCCGATGGACTAGTAGCGACATCTTCTGGCGTATGTGCAATGTAAGCAAAGTGCCCCAGATGCTGACCGGCAAAATAGGCGAATCATTTAAATTCATGCTGCGACTCAGAAGTTAGAGTATGTGTACACTAAATCTGTGCAGATGCGTGGACGTGACATGAACTTCACTCAAGAAAAGGTTGAGAAGTGAATAGTACAAGACAGAAGTAATTCCGAAAAATAACCCGCCAAAGTTGTTACTTTCAAAATCACCCAACTCGACCCTTAACAATCTATTATAATTAAAACCGAGCGCAAATGTAAGCACAACAAATTTCTTTAAGAGTTAAGATTCACGATGTAATGAGATATATTCGAAAGAATAGATACAAGATATTTTTCTCTTAAACTAGTGTTCCGATTTTCTCTATAATTTTATTGGAGCACAAGCGAAATATGCGAAGGGGCTTCTTGCATGGAACAAACTCCCCAGGTTGAAGCTCAGGGTCGTACGCTTCTCCCAGCTGGCCGGGGCTGAGGGGGATGTTCCTCGCCTATTCACACTGCTGTTGCTGACAGGGACAGAGGCTGTCAAGAAAGAGAGACAGTTATGTAGCATTACAAAGCATTTTGAATGCACAATGAATAGGTTATAAACTTCAGTAAGTGCTCAAGCAGAAATTTGCACTGAAAAATCTGAAGACAAAATGTAAATCTATTGGCAATTAACACACTAAAGCATTTTGCATTAAAGGTTTTTTAACAAAAAAAAAAAAAAGTCCATGGTTACCAAATCAGGGGGCTAACCAATATATGTACGATAACTTGGCGCAGACAATATTGACCAGTGCTGATTAATTACTTTTTAAAGAGCGTTCTCAAAAGAAACACACACAAACTTCCTTCATAGATTAATAGCAACTCCTCACAACTTATTTTCACACCTAAAACCACATCCCTGGTATAATATATGCAGCCTCACTGCCTTTGAAAGTAAGAATATTGGGGAAAGAAAAAAAACACTAACTTGTCAGTGTTTGTCTACTGCTTGGGACCACTCGAGAGAAATTTTAAACTAATTTTTAATAGTGCAACAGAGCCAACTTGAGATGGTGGACTCATCTATGAATGGCTAAGTATAGTTGTCCTCAAACAGACACAGTTTAAAAAAGTCCAACTGCAAATCAAAAGGACATTTCTTTTGATTTGTGAACACACCAATGCCTTTAATTTGACATGTGGACTCAGTAATTTTAAAACAAGGCCAAAAAACAACACACAAACGCTCATGTTGGGTTTTTGCATTTTATGAGGACTGTCCATAGACAATGATTTTTTTCTGGGAAAAAAATAAACAATTTTTTTTTCTGGAAAAACTAACCAGTACAGAAAAATACAAAAATCACACTCAATATTATTTATAACCCAGTGACATTTAAAGCATTCAGATGCACTGATAAGTGCACTGACACACTGTTTTTCTTGAGCACAGATAAAGATTGCATTGCATATGTGGATTAATGTGCAAATCACTTGTTTCAATCTGACATCAATGCAGGAAAGACTGGAAAAAACTGAGAAAAACGATAGTGTGTGATATGTGACTGGTTGTGGGTGTTGTGTGTGTGTGTGTGTGTGTGTTGTCACATGTCAACCCCGCTCAGGAAATCCCTGCCCTCATCACCCACAGGTTGCTGGAGAAACCACGAGAGGCAAGAGAAGTTCAAAAGAGAAGTTAAAACAAATAGAGGAGGAATGAATAACAGAAAAAAAACCCTGTGAAAATTAATGAAGTTTTTCAGAGGAGGGGGAAGAGAGGAAACGACCAGGGAGGGGTCACACCTAGCAACTCCCGCATCTCAATAATAAAACACAAACATTCACACACTCAGAGGATGAGAGAGAAGGACACACGCAAAACTCTGTCCCCAGAGCTGTTTGCGTGTTTGTTTGTCTATGTACAAACACTCACTTTGTTTCTTGTTTAGCAACACATCCCCATCCCTATGATGTCACACTGCCAGCTTTCATTGGCCGGTAACGTAACAGGGTTGCCAGGACCACATGTGCTTGGCCGGTGGGCCTGCTGACGGGCATTCTAACATTGTTTGTACTTTTCCACTCAATGATGCAGAAAGGATGAGCAAAAGAAGTGAGGAGGAAAAATGCAAGTCTCTCTCTCTCTCTGTTCATCTTTCTCTTCATTCCTCTGGTGGATGTGCTGGATAATTTGTGACACACTGGGTTGCATTGCTGACCCCATAACACACATTTGTGCCACAGAGTGAGGCAGACAATCACATGGAATGGAGTCACACACAGGAGCCATTAATGCAGAGTCTGTTTGTTGTTCGCTAAGACATTCTGATACTCTGAGCTACACAAGACATGATTCCCTGAATGTATGTGAACTCACACAGCTGAGCACTGTGTGCTTTAGCACTCTCACTTCCTGCAAATACTGTCAGAAACGCCAATTCGGACAAGATTAGTGTCTCAGGGACTTTTGAGTCAAGCTTTATGACATCTTTTTAGCATTTCAAATCAATTCAATCATAAATAATTAGGATGCAAATGTGAATCAGTTCAATTGATTCACTGAAAAGAACCATCTCATATGAGCTACCTTTCATCAATTTATTTATTACATGTCTTTTAGAGTCAAGTAGAGCCCGACCGATATTGGTTTTTTGGGGGCCGATGCCGATACCGATATTAGGGAGTAAAAAAAGACATCACACAGTCTTTATGTGTAGGCTATATTATAGTACAGTATAGTCAAAAGTTTGGAAACACTTCCAATTCGTGTGTCCAAACTTTTGACTGGTACTGTAAAGGAATACAGTATATAGTTCTTTACATAAACAGAATATATATATACAAACACATTTTTTGCAATGATAACTCATATGTGGTGATCAAACACTTATAATGATGTGACAAACATAGCTATTAGGGGGAGGCAGGGTGGAGGTATTTAACAATTAATAAACTTTATATCAAAATGAGGTGACATAAGAGCATCTTCACAGTTAAGTAAAACTGCACTTCACTTATTATAAATAACTTAAAAAACACAAATAGAACAGAATATTTATAACTTGAATTAAGAAATTAAAAAGGTAACTGTGTAGGGCAAGCAAGATACTGCCAAACCAACAGGGGCAGGTTTATGCAGGGAGGACGCAAGAACAGCGCTTTTCCAAAATTTTAACATCTTAAAATGAATATATCAATAATGTGTTTTTTTTTTTTTCACAAACTCTGTGTTGTGTATTTTCGGTAATCAAATGAACATGCAGAACATTCATATTCAAATCGTCTTTTTGCAGTTTAATATTCACAGACAGTCTATATCTATATCTCGTAATATCTAATATTAGATAGATAGATAGATAGATAGCTAGATAGATAGCTGCATGTGTGTGTACTGACCAGTTTTGTATTATTTATTCATCAAAATCCGACAAAATTCCATGGAAATCCAAACGTTATACCGGTTAAATTCGGTTTTATGCCTGCATTCCGCGGAGTTCGTCATGGTTCTGTTTCGCCCATCGCGACCGACACGAGTGGGGGTTACACGAGTATGATAAGCTCATTGTGAGAGTAAAAGACGGGGACATTGTTGTTTATTTACTTAGCATTGAGTCTCTCCAACTAGGTGTCAACGTAGCGTTAAACCACCATTCAACAGACAGACTCAAGCCACCACCGCACTGCCGTCTATTGGACTGCAGAAAAATACTAACTTTTCAATCTGCTACGTTACAGACTGTACTGACAAACTATGCTGACACTGTGTCTGTGCCGCAACAGGATGCGACAAAGCGACCGTTGAAAATCATTTGAACTTTGTGTCAGCATGTCATAAATAGAACGAGGCATCAGTTTACTGCATCCAGTGTAGACAACATCACTGATTATAATGGGTTCTATTCCACACCAGACGCGAGCGGCGCGACAAAATACAATAGAATTCTATTGTATTTTGTTGCGCCGTGCGATGTGATGTGACGGATGTGATAAGCATGAGTTCTGGGCCGTGGCGCGGCCGGTAAACACCAGCATTGACTAAACACCGCATCTGGGACTGAGTGGTAGCGCCCGAGGCGAGAATCAGTTCGGTGTGGAACCGTTTTTCCTGTAAACCAGGTTTAATGCGCCGCAGACCGCAAGCCAAGACACGATCCTGTGATGCGCAGATCAGCTCTAGTCTCTAATGTCACTGAATCTGCTGTTAAAAATTAGCCATCCATTAATCATATCATCATGCAAAACTAAGAATTAGAATCATTGTAATGTGACAATCAAATATAGGTGAGGGTGGGTGGCCCACAGGCGGGGTAATTGAAGAAGCAGCAAGAAGCAAGCAGCGGACCTTGGGGGAAGTTGAGCTCAATCACGCCATTCTCTACATACACTGACTGGTCCGCCAGTACAGTAGCAAACAATGGAGCACGCTCTGCTGGACAAACTAAGTAATTACACCATTCAGAAGCATTTAATTTGCGTTATATGTTCTGTAAATATTGATACCGATATATCGGCGGCAGGCAGGCTTAATCCGGCCGATAATATCGGTTACTACTCTCTCTCCCTCTCGTAAAAATATATCGGTCGGGCTCTAATTACTAGATTATGATTTTTTTTTAATCAATTTATTATTTCAGACCAATTTTATCCAAAAATCATTACAATCGATTTTGGTTAAACCTTATTAAACCGATGCTGTCAAAAACAAAACAAAAAAAAAGACTCATAAGTAACTTCAGATCAATGAATAAACATTGTATGCCATTTGTGATTACTAGATTAGGATTTTTTTTAAATCTATTTATTATTCTGACCAATTCAATTAATGCATTCATTATTATTAAGATGGTTGGTTCAACTGATTCTTTGCAAAAATAAATTGACTCGCTCAAGATCGATATGTAGCCAACTAAACATTTTTTATCAAAGCAAAACTTGAAAATGTCCATTTACATTACTCAATATCGTTTTATTTTTGGTTTTCACAATTAAATAATTTCACAAATAAATTTCCCTTTTTGTCTGCAGAACTCAAATTTACTCCTCAGGGAAACTAGTACCATCCAAATAGGGCTTTAATTGGGTAAGTGAGATCCAAGCAGAGTCACACACACAAATGCTATGGTTTCCAGGACAGAGTCATGTGAATGCGGTCTGTCCAAAAGACAGCGCCGATCACACACAGAGATCAAATAACCTCAATAACATCTTCATCTACATTATACTCAGCGAGTTGAAGCTTAACACAGACGGAGGCGATCACTGCTCTAAATCACAGCAATGTTTGATGGCGTGCTTGATGCAGTTTAGGTACCAAAGACTGGGCTTGGGAATGAAAAGTTGATGCATTGTCTTGTAAAAGTTCATCAGGTGAGGACAGAACAACCTACATGCCACACACACATAGAAAGACTGTTATACATCCATTTTTGCTCCAAATTGTGAAAATAAAATTCTCTAAGTGACTATACAGTATTCTGAACTCCACCAAACCAAATCAATCTAAAATACAAGAAACAAGTATGCAAACACAGGAAAATTAATGCTCGTCTGACGCATTGCCCTGTACATAAATAACATGCATTCCTGCACTAATGTGGCCATAATCAAACCTGAACACTCAACAGGGCAAAAGAGCTGCCTTTAAATGTCTGCTTTCATATGATATTAAATCAGTGTTATGATTCAGGTATTAAGCTAAAAACAGGTAAATAAACTGCCCAACATGCTTAGCAGTCAGCAAAAATGCCAAGCCAACTTTTTACAATCTCCGACATTTTAAAGGGATAGTTCACCCAAAAATGAAAATTAGCCCAATTAATTATCACCCTCAAGCCATCCTAGGTGTACGATGACTTCCTTCTTTCAGACGAATCCAATCGGAGTTATATTAAAATTGACTTTGATCTTCCAAGCTGTTTAATGGCAGTCAGGGGGTGCTGCAGTTCATCAGTCTAAAAGAAGTGAAATAAAGCACATTCATCCATAATAAAAAGTGCCTCACACGGCTCCGGGGCGTGAACAAGGGCCTCCTGTAGCGAATATTCAAATCTTAATAATCACTTTAATGTAGCTTCTGCCAACAGTTGTACACGGAAGCAGTTTCGGGCTGATGACGTATGAGGTCAGCATTGCGCATGTGCTGTAACTGTTTCTCGTGAAAACCAACGTTTGGTAACAGGAGCAAAGGAAGCAAAGTTTCATTACTTTAGCAAAAGAAAACCAGTCTCCTCTTGGCTTATATTGAAAACATTCTTCTTTACAAATCCTGGTTTTGTACTTCTAATAAGTGACCGTAGTTTTGTTTTGATCTCTCCGCTGCGCTTCTGCGTTCATCACTTCTGAGTGGCGCATGCGCAAAGCGCCGACACCTACGTCATCTGCCGGAGCTGCTTCCGTGTACAACAATGAGCGCAAGCTAGATTAAAGTGATTATTATGTTTTAAATATGGATTTTTTTCTTACAAAAATGCATCGATTCGCTACAGGAGGCCTTTGTTCACCCCCCGGAGCTGTGAGCCACTTTTTAGTATGGATGGATGCGCTTTATTTCACTTCTTTTGGACTGATGAACTGCAACACCCGCTGACTGCCATTTACGGCCGTGGAAAAATAGATCGTAGGAAAAAAAAGTCATATACAAATCCGGATGCCTGCAGGACGTGAGGTAATTACATGGGCTAATTGTCATTTTTGAAGCGGAACAACCTTTAATACAATTGGCGCTTTGGCATACTACGCGGGACCCAGAGCAATGAACTTTCAAATTGGTAGTGAAGCAGCCATTATAGTCTATTTATTAACCATAGTAAAATTAATAAATAATGAATGCACTAATATATCCACACAAAATGACCATCAATATGTCTGAAAGAACAACACGGTATGTTTTGTAGGATTAATCACCGTAAATAATTATGTAATAATTACAAAATAATTATTCTGGATGTAATTATTCATAACCATCCAAACTACTCTTCATTGGAAATTAACGACTTCAAGTACAGTATTGACCCTACAGTAGCACTCCTTGTGGAACTGCTGAAAATGCAACATAAGAATTTCCTTTTGCAAAAAAAAATGCTGCAGTTTCAACCAAAACTTTCTCTGAATTCTCTGTGGTGGGCTTACACCTGCTTCATGCATGATGGAGTGTAAAGGGGCTGTGTTTGTGTGTTTGAAAGAGGGAGAGATTAATCTGCTATGGTTCTAATAAAGTGTCATCATTATTTCTGCAGTGTCTCAACATGCCCAGATTCCAACGATCTCTCTGATCGAATCTCTCTGCAGACCTACAGACACCACACTTTCAACAGAATTAACCTGCCGTTTTCTCGGTTATGTTGCTCTTATTTGGAGACATAAAGTTATGTCTTTGGCCTGACTTCTAACCAGAGACGGGCAATGGGAATAATGTAAGAGACCACTGGTTCAGTTGGATGTCACCAGCTCGTGAAACTAGGCCTCGCTCCTCATTGTTTTTTTTTTTTTTTTTGTTTTTTTTTTTTTCTTTGGCCCAGAGAGGGCCCAAGGCCTCGGAAAAACTGGCACCAACACACAAGACTGGAGGGAGCGAAAGCAAAAGAGACTTACTGTTAGGGATGGGTACCGAGAATCGGTATTTTTTTGGACCGGTACGTAATTGGGTCGATACCGGAATACCGATAAGCTTCAGGACAAATGATACTGTTATCGATACTTGACGTTGTTTTATCTCCGTATACTTATGATAAACAACGAAATTAGAAGCTGCTGCCATTGGATTTTCTGCAAATGAATGATTGTGGGCCGAGTATGTCTTTGACGTTTGCGACGTTGCACACATTCACATCAAATATTAACTCACAGGAGATACACTCACGGGACACTGCACTTATTCGCAATCACAAAAGTACATTATTTCCACGTGTTTTAAAGTCTTGCCGGTTAAACGTTTTATTTGCGTGCTGTTCTAACATGTGCTTATTGAGAGCACATACACCCGAAGCATCCGTACGGGCCGGTCAAACAGCACCTGATTACTTGGTTATATTAATTATCATCTGATTGCGCTAATACTGTCAAAAACACACAAGGTTTACATATAAACACAGTTAATTATGTCTAAAGTGAAAGTAAACAGTTGAGAGAAAAACAGATGCTTGCAAGGCTCTTTAACGCGGCAGTACTAAAAATGCTGGCCGCTTCTTGTCATTAAGGGATAGTTCACCCAAAAATTTAATTCTGTCATTACTCAGTCATGTTGTACCAAAAGTGTATTAATTTTTATTTATTCTTGTGCTGAACACAAAAGAAGATATTTTGAAGAATGTGGGTAACCAAACAGTTGCTGGTCCCCACTGACTTTAATAGTATGAAAAAAAATACTATGAAAGTCAATGGCTACAGTCAACTGTTTGGTTAACATTCTTCAAAATAACTTTTTATGTTCAACAGAAGAAAGAAACTCATTCAGGTTTAAAGCAACTTGAGAGTGAGTAAATGAGACCATTAAATTTTGGTGGAAACTATTCCTTTAATGTTAATAAAATAAAACACAAAGAGAAAAATAAAAACTCCTGAACCTGAAGAACTTTAACACAGTTGCTAAAGTTAAGCAGTAATAAAATAACCTGAAATTTTCAACAACTTTTCACTTCATATCTTTTTGCACCAAATAGTATCGATAACAGTATCGACAAGTACCGGTATTGATAAGCAGTAAATGATACCCATCCCTACTTACAATTGGATGCAAACTCCAAGTGACATTTCTCCAACGGTGCTGGACGTTACTAGCTGTTGATGTACTTAACCCAAGTCAACAGTGACTATGAGCAACTACATTCAAGTGAAATCATCTCTCCAAACATGATAAATCCCCCAAAAAAAAAAAAAGGATGTTAAAGCTAACGGAAAGCACAACGATAGCAGTGAGTGTCAAAAGTGCTAAAATGTTGGCATTTTTTGGCTATGAAATTAAGAATTGGTCTTTAACTGCAGCTGGACCTGCAGCACATGACTCCTGCTCACTGACAAAAAGAAATAATCCACAAAGAACTCCATCTACATCCGGAAACGAATCAGCTGCATTTAAAAAAACACAAGCTCACAAAGAGGACGGATTGCTCAAGCTGTGTGAGATGCAAAGTGAAGTAAAATAAAATAATCACACTACACTGAGAACTGCATTTTCATAAAAGATGAAAAGTGGAAAAACTGTTTAATTTCAGATCAAAATAAATAAAATAAAAATTACTGTAATACATGCAAAGTGAAAAAATTAAAAGTCTAACCCTAAGAATAAAGTCAAATAAAATAGTTCAAATAGTCTACAACTAATGTGAACATGTGAAACATTACATTTAATTCCAAAAACACACATTCACAGATTCACAATCTCAAGAAGAAGACTCCAGCACAGTCCTAAAAAACAAATAGGCTAAGTACAAAAACAAAGTACATTCCTAAGTACAGTGGGTGCATATAGATGTGTGTGTGTGTGCATCTATATCACTATGTATGTGTGTATGATTACGATCCTTTTGCTCTTTTTCTCCACTGGGATTGCTAATGTTTCCTTTCATTGATCGGACTCTTCACTTGCTCTACCACCATTATCCTACACACCACTTCCTTTGCTGTCAGACCATCATCATGTGAAACCCAAGACCTTCAAAGAGGACATCAGACGAAGGGAGGACAGAGAACAAGGTGGAGAACCTAGCGAGGAGTAGGAGACGATAGAGCCACACTGCAAAACACAGAGTCAGCGGTCGTACACACACCTGTACTGCTGAGAAGTGCCTTTAGACCCGAGAGAGAGAGTGTGAATGATGTCTTGAGCATATCAAGTGGTACTGCGCAAGTTTTGAGTTGAAAAGGGTCAAAACATTGTCATTGACACTGAAATGTTTGTTGACCCATCCTTTAGATCAAGTGTGTGCTCTGCTCACACAATGCAACTCATAACCAAAGATAATTTCAGCAACATTCACCAACATTGTGTCGCACTAATCTGCATCTATGCAGAGGAGAGGGTGTGTATGTGGGCCTGTTGCAGCCAACACTTTTTGGAACCATCATGCACTATCCTGGACTATATACGCAAAAGCTGTACGTTTCATCTTAATAAAACACATGGTGTATTCATCAGCCTGTGTTACTCACAGTTCCCACTCCAGGACTTGAGCAGAGACTTTATGCTGATCTCAAAGAACACAGAATCCTGCAGACTCAGCATGACGCCACCAGAGGACTGTGGGTAAAAAGAAGGCACTGGTTTCTCCAGCCAGTCCCGCTGGCTCTGTGCTCCAAACGTCCGTTGCACTCACCCACACATCCCGTCTCACCTGCAGGCAGGCAAAGTTTCAGCCTCTGTCCGGGCTTGTGAAGAAGCGCATGCTGCTGAAAGCGCACTGACACACACGTGTGCTCGTCCACACACACACACACACACACACACACGCTCAGATCAGCTGCGGGGATCTGAAAGGCCCATAAGGATCCAACAGAGTGGAAGCACCTAAGCAAGACGAACTGCGACGAGAATAAACAAAAACAAGACTATGTTGTTTCCTCAGACTGCTTGCAGGAGTATCATCTGCTCTATCCAGCCCGGAATGCCGCACGGGGGAAACTTTGATCTGGGAATGTGTGAGCGTCTGAGTGAATGGTGAGTATGGACTCCCAGCAGAACGTAGCAACGATCCCTCGCTCGCGTAACTCTTCCTGTCCACAATGGGTCCTAGAGCCCAGTGGATAAACGGCTACTCTCATTCACTCCATATGGTTTAACAGCGCTGACTCTCACGCTCTCTCGCTCTCTGTGAGAGCAGCATTTGTTTCATTGGCGGAATAGAAGAGGGGGGGGGCGCGGGGGGGGTGATGTCATCAGAACGCTGCTAGCCTGCTCTGGCTCCACTCCAGCGCTTCAAATACATGTCATTACGACTATTGCCTTGCTCTTTCCCACTCTCTACACTCTTTCTCCATCTTTTTCTTTGGAGGCTTGAGAAAACGCACACTTCTTGTACCAACACTGATGTGTCACCAGCAACTGCGGTAAAATCAGAGAGGGAGGGACAAAGAGAGAGAGAGACTAGAATCTAGAGGAGGTGTGTGAGACAGTGGTGATGTAAGTATCATTGCCTCAAACACTATGGCTGAAAAGCATATACGGAAGTATATTTAAGCAAACAAGGCATGTCCAATGTCAATTACAGTCCATCAAACCCCCATAATCCATTACAATTTTTGAGTATCTACACAGCTCATTTTTTTAATTAGACAATAATTAGACAATGTTGTGGTGCCATGGAAGCCAGCCTGCAACTTAAGGACAGGGGTTCCCAAATATGTTTGTCAGTCAAACCCCTTAAACATAATTTTTTTTTTTTTTTATTAAAAAAACCCTTTAAGGGGAATATTTCAATAAAAAAGACATATTTGCACATTAAATCTCTTAGTAGGCTAAGTGTTTTATTTTGTTATTATTTAGAAATTACATATTGCTGCTGCTGAGACACAAAGAACAAAGACTCTATTGCTATTAGCTAATGAAAATATATACTTTTAAGGAAGTTCACACTTGGGTTCACTATTTACAACAAATCAACACTACAAGTTACAATATAAATATTATACAAATCTAAAATTCTTCACTTTATAATGGTAAAATCCTTAAGGTTTTAACATGTCAAACCCTCAAGCTTTTATTTTGGTGAAATATAGGTTAAATGCTGTAAACATCTGCCCAGGAAAATGTTTGAAATGATGCAAATGTTACTGTAAATAAAGTGCACCTAGCTCACATTGCGTTCCCAAATGCATGTTAAACTCACAGAACTTGCAGATATGGAGTTTGTGAGAAGCAGAATTACATTTTATAATCATGATTTAATGAAATATATTGCTATTTTATTTTTATTTTGATGAATTGCAAGGCCCGTTTGTTTATTTTAATGTTACATTTGATTGAAATAATTATTAACGTCATCAACTCATGAACCCCCTGCAGTTCCCTCACAAACCCCCAGGGGTCCACAAACCCTCATTTGGGAACCCTGCTTTAGGACATTCCTTCCTTCACAAAATGACCGGAGCTGCTGCCGAATGTTTCAGATCCAGACTACATATCTATGTTTGTTCCATTCCAAAGTGGAAACTGTTTGTCAAAAAATACTGAAAATTTCCCCAATGTTCAAAACCTATACATTACGCAGGCAGGGTGACTGTTTGGAAAAGTCATGCCCCTGCAATTTACATTGACGGCACACTGACATCCACACACACAGCTGGAGTGCTTGATGCTTGACCTATGATGTAACCGAAGCCTTGCTTGCAAAAGAGGGTGCGGCAGTCCGGGTCTATTAATTGAAGAAAGATAGAGCAGCGTTGTGAGATCAGACAGACAGAGCTGACTCACACCCTCATCTGACATAACATGTAAAACAAATAGCTTAAGCTAATCATTCATTCACAAATACTTCTGACTGCTTTGTTTTTTCACTGCTTCCCAAGCTGGGCGATATGCTGGATTTTCACAATATACTCACAATGATTTCAGTGCCAGTAAAAATGATGCAGCACTGTGAATATCATAATGCTGTTAATTACCTTTTTATAGGGCCATTTTAGTTTGATTTAAATTAGACTATATGTCTTGCGCGTGTGTTAAGACAGAGAGGATTTAATAGAGTCTCTGATTTTAACTTCAGTAGAAAAAAAAATTAACAAGAGTTGATTGATTAATTTTTGTAATCAGTTCAAACGGTTTCAAAGAATCAATTCAAAACTCAACACATTCAACAATTCCTTTGCATCATTAAATAAAAATGTCTCCATTTTTATTCTTCATACTATTATTCAAATGTTTTGGTGTAAAATAAACAAGTAAATACTGCTGTTTATTGTTATATTGGTGGATATAAATGAAAATGATAAATTAAATATCCATCTTCCTTGGGAAAACAGCATGGAAATTATGCCTTGATTATTTGTAACTAGACTTTAACTGTGTTTTGGTTACATTTAGGGATGTGCGGGTCTAGTCGACTAGTCGCCTTAACGGTACAGCTCCTACTAGTCGACACTGAAAACAATAGTCGATTACACGACAGAAAAAATAAAGAAAAACTAAAACAGGATTTTATCATTCACATTACCATCATTTTAACATTGCATTTAAAACATTTTAAATAACAAGTTAAAATGAAAACGTTTGAAAATAATACATTATTTTTAAAAGTTTATCTGGGCCGAAACTACATTTTTACCTCAGTCCTCACATGCATTTTTTTCGTGTCAGTTGCGGCGAGTTAAAAAATGACCATGCGAAAGATGAGAAGGTGTGGGATTATTTTGAATTAGAATGAAACGGAAAAGTTTTGTGTAAACTGTGTAAAGTCAAATTGGCTTACAATAACTCTACCGGAGCGATGCGTAATCATATTCAATACAAGCACGTAGGCGTTAGCTTAGAGGCTGACCAAAGCCAGCAAATGTCAATCACGTCAACTAACTACAACACGCAGTTAAAGGCCCGCTAGCACTCACCGGATCCACATAATTTAAGCATCTATTTCCTCTAACGATACCCACTTTCCGCGTTGTGGTTGCGGGATTGTCCAGCTCTTTCTTCTGAAACTCTCTCCGGCTTGCCTTTCGTTTCCTCTCTGTCGACAGCCTCCTAGCGACTCTTCAGGTCCTGCCGAGCGACGTTTGTTCAAGTGAGGGAGTTTCATTTAGTTAACGCCTCAGTCCCAGCACATTCTCACCAACCACATTGATGGCTCTTCCACTGGGAACAATACCGCATGGTCGAGTAATAAAATGGGGCACTTGTTGCATTTTTTGTTTTTAGACAATATGCCCTACCCGAGTGTTTTTCAAAGATCCATTTTCAACTATGACAGATTGTCTTGATAAGCCTTCCTATTGTTTGTGACTTGTGTTGTTTATAATATGAATTACAGGCTTAACATTATAATGAAGAATTAAGAATTCTGTCAGCTATTGATTTGAGGTTGTGCCATTGTGTTCTGCATTTCCCCAGCTGATTGAATAAATAAGATATGCTTTGGCCGACGTTGAGTGTATAACTTACTCTTCTTTTTTTATTTTTAACGACCGCCTAAAATGAAATTATTATAACGCGAGGCAAGTGTGCTGCAGCGGAATTATTTGAGGATGATTTTTTGAACAGTGATGATTCATAATTAAATTATATTAAAATATAGGTCTAATGCTACATGCACGCACAGAGTGTTTTTATTTCTTAACCATACTTCTTGGGGTTCTTTGCTTTTAGACTATCTGGATACAAACTTTCGTTCTAACAAAACGACAGTCAAATTATCAGCGCGCACATCACCTAGTTACATTAACAGTTGTTTGTTACTATTAGGTACTAAAGTATACTTAAAAGTGAAAATATATATCTTCTGAATGGCCCCATAATTAAATGGCCATTTTTTAGGGTTCCTAATAATTGCTTTGGAGTCCTTCACTACAAAAGGCTTTGCCATCAAAGGCAAGCCTCAAACCATGGCTTTTTCATTTTCCTCAAAATCTTTTTTCCCCTAATTTTCCACATTTCTCAACAGTCTTTTCTAAACCCCTCCTATAGCCTACCCCCCGCGATTTGTCAGATGGCCATTCTGTTGTGATTGGTCTCTACTGCCTACAGTCGCATCGTCCACAAACGAATACGCCACCCGATGAATATGCAATAGAAAATATAAACCATCTTAATAGAGAAAGTATAAACATTTATTATTTATCATACTTGTGATTCAGTTGGAGCCAGCTGATCCAAATAAACTGAGTACTGAGCTATCTTTCAAGAGCAAGCATTTTGTGATTCCTGCCTTGAACTCCCCGAGATTAGAGAAGCAATCGTCAGTAAAATGACTTGTTTGTGGGCGGGGTCAAGTTGTTTTGCCGTGGTCAAGCCAACTGTTAGCACATAAGGCACCCAATTTATGCCAAAGGTTGTCACGGTTTAAATCTGGGGGGGGGGGGCGTCGAACCGATATGGATTTTAATGCCGATCCCAATCTTGAGCAATCAGTTCCCTGGCCGTATGAGGCCGATATAATACATGTAATTACAATAAATGAGAGACATGCAGAAAATTGGTGAAACTAAATTAACATTTATTATGCATAAATATTTATTAAAACCTAAATACATACAAAGGGATACAACGTGAGTCAACCCATTAAGTGCAGCCTTTCCTTTTCCTTGGCTCACGAACTCTAACAAAAATTTTAAGTATAAAACCTAAACAATTAAAATGTAAACAACAGAGGTAACACTTAAATGAACTAGGTTTAATGCAGCCTTTCTAACATTCACTATTAATGAACAAATTAATATACATAAATGAATGTCAAAAATAGTATGTGTAATTCCACGTATTTTATGTACAATACATATTGTTTACTGAGCAACAGGTTGTTTTAATTGTAGTATGGGATAGTTGGTTAGGTTAATAATAAAGATTTTTGCCTCTGATCCATTTCGTTTTGCTTGTCTGTTTCATTGTAAAAAATAATACAAGCTTGAAGGCGTATAATTACATGCTTGGTTATCAGTATATAGCAGCATTAAATAAGACCGGAACATATGAAAAGGTATACTACACGCGATATTACGCCAATCATGGGCAATTAAATACTGTGGATATTCCTGAATAAACATATAAAGGAATTCAAACGTAATATTATTACTTAACAGAGTTCTCGTGTTGACCCAGCTTTCATTCTGAAGTGCACTGGCTTTGGAGTCCAATGGAAAACAGAGTCTTGTTTAGAAGTACCCGAGAACAACGCACATAGCTGAGGAATAGCCATTCGCAGGATTTTTGTTTGCTTGTCAGGTAAACACAGTTTCACTTTTGTTTGAATTAGTTTATATCACATCTGTGTCTTCCACTGGAGCTGCTGCTGGACTGTGGATCTGATATATCACGGTACGTTTGAGTACGACTTTGCTGCATGCCGGAATGTTTTTGTATGTAACACAACGTAGTGTCTAGGGATGTAACGACTAACCGCGAGCCGGTTAAAAATCGATTTAAATATGTGACGATTCAAATCGGTTGAGATGCTAAACAAATCGCGATTCATTTAGGTGTAGGAGTTTATATGAATGTATGTCTGAGGGGAACTCACTGTCTTTAGAAAAGTTTAGATGGTATTTTTTCTTTTCATCTTGCCTCTGTATAATGCATATGAAAGTTCATAAGTGCAGCGCTGCTTTGTTTACAGCAGGAACCAAGGAAATGCTTTAAGTGCCACCTGCTGGAGAGAGTGAATCTGCATTTCATTCAGCTTTGCCTTTCATGCAGATATTTTTATTTATAGTTTCACAAAACTGAAGTCAAACCATTCTGTTTTTGCTTCAAATTTCTAAATTATACAATCCAATTTAGATTAAAAACTGCTCGTGTTGCATGTATGCAGCAGCATTTGTGTCTTTGAGATCATGATTACATACGGTTTCCCGCGAATTTTAAAAGGAAAGAGCACAGACAAAGCCTTAGTTTGTTTATATGAAGAGATTTCTTTTATTTGTGTTATTTATTTATTTGGGGCTTGTTTTAAAATTTCAATTTAGTTTTGTTATTTACATTTACATTATAAATAGTAGCAATAATGATCAACACATTGAAATTTATATTTTGTCTTAAATCTCATTTTGTTAAAAAAAATTATAATAATCGTGAATCGAATCGTGAGTTGAGTGAATCGTTACATCCCTAGTAGCGTCACGTTAGAAAGTGATTGACAATTGGCCGATGCCGATATTTAAAAATTCCAATATCGCCAATGTGATATATAGGTCGACCACGTATCACGATGGCATTCGTATGACATGACTAGGACTGTGCGATAATCAAATCTCATAAATCGTGATTTGAGCGTGTTAGTTTCTAGAAATCGCTTTATAGCACAATTTCCACCACCCGCCGAACCTCACTCCCAAACAGCTGGCTGCGTCCGACCATCCCAATGCATTCGCCTATGGAGCACGAGAACAAACAACCGGGAGTGGCTATCACGTTAACGCCAGGTTCACACACGTATCCCATTATGTGTGTGTTATATTTTTTCTTGACGCCCTATGTCCACGGATCAAGCGTTCACACTGCACGCGATGTGACGTTACTATGCAGTGCAGCTGCTGTGAATGGGTGCTCTGCAGCAGTCATGCTGCCGATCGGTTTTCTCTCTGCACGGAGTCTTTTTCTGCTCGAGCTGCAACAGCGCTTAAATGACAGCTGTAGCATTATTACGCAGTAAAAAAATAACAACCATGTGATTTGGCGACGGAAATTTATTATTCCACCATAAATCATATCAACGACATGGCTAGTTTAAAACAAGTAAAGTGCACTTTTAGCTAACAGTTAATATATAGATGGCATCGTGGTGGTATTAACAAAGTTGATATTTAATTGATTTAATAAAAACGTGAATATCACTCTTTGATGACAATGCTGAAAAAGCATTTTCAGGAACAACGTTTGGATTTGAAATCAAAATAATGGATCAATTTTGTGTTTGTGGTAAACAGCCGAATCAGAGACTGAACCTAGCAAAACGCTTCCTGATGCGAAAGCAACATAATTCGGTGCTTGCTTTCTATATGATCTCTTCATTGCAACGGAGCAAACACATCCCATTGTATACGCTCTGCAGACGGAGTACGTGTGAACTTGGTGCAACAAATATAGTTCAACATCCGAGGCAACGCCACTAAGAGCTCTATGACCAATGCATGGCAAAAAATATCCCTGGACACAGGATTTTTTTTTCCTGCCATATGTCTATTCTAGAAACATTTTGTTACACCTTTACTTAGTGATTATTCTGCCTTATGTCTGTTCTAGAGACATGTTACAGGTTTTTGATAAAGCTCTAATTGGTTTTCTTTTGGAAATACGTATGTTTCAAATTCACACTGAATGCATGTATGACTGTAAAGCATGTCTGTACTTGGTTGTCAAAATCGGATTAAATCTCGATGCGCAAATCGATTCAATAGTAAATCCGGCGATATGGATTTTTTTTCTGTCCATATCACACAGCCGCGTACTAATGACATTGTTTCTTCTACACTAGAGTCGATTCTTTCTTTGGGAGACATCATAACTTATTTATTCGGGCTACTTTGCATCTCACATACAGCTACATCACACACGATAAACATCGGGCGATGAAATTGCATACATTTACAAAAACACCGGCATTTAGTTGGCACTTTCTTAAAAACACAAGTCTCCTAAATTTCTAAAGTAAGTTGTACATTTAAAATTGCAAACATAAATACGAAACCTTTATTAAAATATTACTAGAAGACCTTTATTACAATAGATACCTAAACTAAAATAATAAGTACCAAGCATAAAGGATATTTCAATTAATAATAATAATAATAATAATAGCAGCATATAATACATATCATTTTTGCATTTTGAGTCTATTTATTTATTTCAGTCGCAATTTAGTTAAATTCAAGAGTGGTAACATGAAGAATCAGGTCATTTATAAGCAGAAACTCTGCAATCAGCATTTCCCAGAGCCACTTATATGACGTGCCATATGGGACAACGGTGAAAAAACAGCATGAAGAGAGACTGAAACTGATCCCACACAGGTATGGAAAAAGACATATTGTGCTTTCGGAACAGTTTCAATCATGATATAATTATGATACAGCTATATTGAACTGTGCCATCGAGGAATTTCTTGAGTGTTATTAGCAGCCACAAGTGTGTGGAAAATGTAAAGGCAAGTGGTGGCGATAACCACCCGGTGCAAAAAAATAACACAGAGCACGCTATAGCTCGCAACCCCTGTCACCACGTTTTCCTCCGAGCACAAAGGTGACATTAGGCATACATCATCATGACCTAGGCTTGAACCAGATAAAGAGTTGCACCCCAACAGAGTCCACTGTATGACCTCATCACAAATGGCCTGCGTGGGCTCTCCGCTAACCGCCCACCTCGCCTGTGCATTGCGCGAGATCAGTGAAAGGCGTCTGGACCCGCCTCTCCCTATCACTTGACTGTCCCTCCCTGCTGGAGTTATGCAAAGCAAGGCAGCAGCATCGTAAACAAACACTGGGTACAAAAGCCCGTATTGTGGAGACTGCAGCGCAGAGTTTCCACTCCCACACACAAACATAAACAAATGCACATGCACAGACAAACACATTATACTTACGCTTACGGATACACTGAACTGAGCCACTCCAATATGCCTCCAATATGCTGGATAAGTGAGTAAAGAGGCCTTATAATTAGTAATAGGCATGGGCCGATTACCGGTTTCAAGGTATACCGCGATTTGAAAATTTCACGTTTTCAAAACCACTAATATTTTCCGTTATAACGTTCCTGCGGTATGCGCTGTTTTTCATGTCTCCTCAAAGACTGAAAGTGTAGGAATACCTCAGGTTGAGTGAAGTGTAGAGAGTAACATGACCCTCCTCCTGTTGGTGCGAGCAGTCAGTCACGTGTGTGTAGGATGGCCGAACTTAAGGAGCTTCCCCTGGAACTTACGCGATCGGCAACTGGACGTTTTTTTGTCTTGTTGCAAGCAACTCATCTCTGTTCTGGACTTGCACAAACTGCGTTGCAATGCAATCGTTTTTCAAAATGTCACGTATGTGAAAATATGAAGTCTGTAAACGCCCGTTAACAGAGGCCAGAGACGTTGAAGACAGACGCACAGAGAAAAATACTGTAGCAGGCAGATCACTCACTGTTCATGATGCACAAACTATTGGAAGAAAATCCTCAATAATGGATTTGGGGGTTTATATGAATGTATCTCTGAGGGGAACTGACTGTTTTTAGAAAAGTTTACGTGGTATTTTCTTTGAATCTCGTCTCTGTAGTAGTTTATATTAAAACAGTGTTTCAGTGCAGTGCTGCTTTGCTTACAGCGGTAACCAAGGAAACACTATATCTGGTGTTCCAGACCGCGCCTCCTGCTTCAGGAGCGTGAATCTGCAAATCTGCATCTCATTCAGAGCATCTGCTGTTTGCTTCGTTCAGGCATGTAGTATAATTTCACAAAGCTAGTCAGAACATTCTGTTTTTGCTTCAAATTTGGTTATTATTAAATCAAATTATGTACATGAAATTATATAACTAAATTATATAAATTATATGTATATGAATTACATAACTAAAATTAAATAAATAATTACAGATTTAGGTTAAATAAAGAAGTCAGTCTTTATTTTTCTTCTTTTTAGGAAACAAATCGAAGAAAAACTAACTAATTCTACTGGGGTTTTTCCTAATATTCTTTATGTGTGCCAAACACAAAATAATATTTGGTGAGCGGGAAAGTTTTTTAAATTATTTTTTTAAACCGCAGAAGTTTAAAAATAACACATTTTAGAGCTGTAACAACAATACCGTGATACCGTGAAACCATGATATTTTTGCTTAAGGTTATCATACCGTCAAAATCTCATACCGGCCCATGCCTATTATAAGAGTCAAAGCACCACAAATAGCGATAAGAGTTCTGGAAAGGTCAGTCTCATTTGTCTGTTTCCACGCACTCTTCTAGAACTTCAATCGTTCGTTCTGACTTGAGTCGGAAGAGTTAGTTTTAAACAACTTTCCTGTGAAAGTGAGCTCACTGTTAATCGCTCATGCCCTGATCTGAGAACAGGTGTATGATGACAGAACATTACAATGCAACAAGAATGTTGCATGACATTTAAGTAATAACTCTTTCCAACTAATACTATCTGTTTTTGTCCCTCTACACTAACAAAGCAGTGTATCTCGTCACTTTTGTGTAAGTTAGGTTTGCAAACTGGCTGTTCCCGCATGCACCACACCCAGTAAAATCTTCATTCCAGATCACATGATGGTACCACGACTGGCATCTCTCTCTCTCCAACCACAGTCATTACAGGGTAAACGGAGAATCCTGCTCAAGTCACAGGCAGGATGGCTGCTTCTTAATTGTCACAACAGGGTGCGACTGTCACCAAGCACTTTTATCTACAGCAAAGCAACAGAGTTCAAATCCAACTCTAGGCTTACAGGACCAGATTTTGAGCAAGATCATAAACACATCAATTCAAACCAAACTCCAGGTTTACAGTAACGAAGCTAAACCAGATTCTGATCTGGAACAAATTCCATTCAAGCTTTACAGTAAATAAATCAGATTCTAATACAAATCAGAAGCACACCATTCATACCCCAGATTTACAGTAACTAAAGCAGATTCTGATCCAGATCACAAACATATAAACTCAAACTCTATCCCAGACTTATAGTATCTAAAACCGATTCTAATCCAGATCAAACTTCATTCCAGGTTTTCAGTAACTAAACCATTCTGATTTAGATCAGAAACACCTCAACTCAAAATCTATCCCAGACTTATATCTAAACCAGATATTAATACAAATCAGACTTTGATCCAGATCAAACCCCATCCCGGGTTTATAATCACTAAATCAGATTCTGATCAGAAGTACACTCAAACCCCATCTCAGTTTCACGGTAAATTAAATCAGATTCTCATACAAATCAGAAATATACTCAAACCTCATTCCGGTTGTACAATAACCACAACATATTCTGATCCAGATCAAAAACACATCAACTCAAACCCAAGCCTAGACAGTATCTAACCCAGATTCTGATCCAGATCAGCACATTCAGCCTCAATCAAATCTAATTCTACACTGGACAGGAAGCAAATAAAAACAGCAACTGCTCATACTTTACCGGAGTCAGTACTATCAACTGCTGATGTTTCAGAAGACAGACTGTAAGTGCTTTTGGACAGTGAGCAGGGCATACGCTGACAGACAGGCGGTTTGTGAAGGCCTTTTTAGTCCCATGAGGCCACAGTGAGAGTGCATTTCCTGTTCTGTGCATTATAGCACCCAGAATTGGGAAAAGTAGAGCCAAAAAAGGAATAAGGCAAATATAGAGCGAATGATGGAGAGGAAAAGAAAAAGAAGAGAGATAGAGAGAGAAAGAGAGGCTGATCAATATGGACAGAAATTCTATCTGAGGTTGTACTATTTGCTGAAGTTTTTAGCAGGCAGAGGTTTCATTGTGTGAACCTGCATCTCCCATTATGCAAAGTCCAGACAACAGCTGTGCAGAGAAGCTATAGCACAACGTGAACTTACTGCCATCTAATAAACATCTGAGACATTTCCTTGTTAATGATTTTAACAAGTTTATTTTGGGTTACTAGAGGTAAAACAATTCCCTGTAAAAAAAATCAAATGGTACATTCCTTTAAGGAACCATCCAAGGTTTGGATGTTTAAAGGGGTCATATGATGCTGCTAAAAAGAACTTTATTTTGTGTATTTGGGGTAATGAAATGTGTTTATGCGGTTTAAAGTTTAAAAAACACATTTTCCACATACTGTACATTATTGTTTCTCTTCTATGCCCTACCTTTCTGAAACACCTCGATTTTTACAAAGCTCATCGTTTTGAAAAGAGAGGTTTGCTCTGATTGGCCAGCTTTCTAGTGCATTGTGATTGGCCGAATACCTCAAGCGTGAGACGGAAATGTTATGCCCCTCACCATACTGTTGATCCCGTGTCCCGGCCGGAGCGACGAGACAAAAACATTAAAACCCATTACAAACGAGGCATTTGTCGCATCCAGTGGGGACATAATTACTGATATAATGACTTATACTGTCTTTTTAAACCGTGGTGCGTGTTGCGTTGTCATTCCGCCAGCGCACATAAAACTCTGTCACTGCATTTCGTGATCGAGAAACGACAAAGAACAAGTGCTACTCTATACTGCTCAAAACTCGCGTTTGAATCTTCAGTGGCAAATTCTTTAAATATGAATACGTACTTACAGACTGTGAGTCAGAATTGCCGGCATTTTAGTCTAACGTTACGCTCCCAGGATCAGTAAACAGTCCTACTCCATAAAATTGCTAGCACACACTGAGATATTTGAGTTAACCACTGTTCCTTGAAGATTGTTGTTAACTTCAACTTTATCTTGTGTGTAGTCGTTGTCCGCTTTTGGAAACCAAACAAGTAGTTTCAAACATTTCAAAACGACAAAAAACCAGTGGCCTATCGTGATGACAAAGCCCCCGTGCTTAGCGTGCGCTGAGCCGGGTTAGCGTGAGTGAAGCCACCGTCGTATCTTGTCTGAGGCTGCCTATGAGTGAGGCTGGAGGCGGACGGAGTCTAGAACGAAGGCTCTCACCCAGCTGATCCAACGAAATGAAGGCTGCAACCCGTGATACCCTCGGGCTTAACTCCGCTTCGTCACGGTGAAACTGGATGTTCCCATCAGCGCCCAGTCACAGATCAGCTCTAGCTACAAGCAGATATCGTCCTCCTTTTTGGAACAGCCAAACAAGTAGTTTCGCTTTTCAACAAACGAAACACACGCGTCTTACACGACACTTGCTGCAAGCTCAACAATACTACAGTGATAATACAAAAGTTATTGCTTCTTCTTTGCGTGACACTTTGGGTCAGCGTCATTATGCAACATCTTCCACAACAGTGCAGGTAAATTTGGGGGGCGTGTTAGAAAGAGCTGTTTTAGGTAGGCGTGGTTGACTCTTAACTTATATAAAGAATCCCTCTTTGGATTTGAGACTTTAGTCTTTGCAACTTTACAGACTTTTTTATGCACCAAGAGCTTGTAACACTCCAAAGAGAAAGGAAAAATTTAAATCGCATCAAATGACCCCTTTAAATCAAAGTTCATCTTATGTGTAATGCTGCCTATGAATATAAATTGTGTAATTAGATGTTTATGAATTGTATGTTGTCCATTTGAGTAATGTACCAAGACAGCAGACACCAAATTTAATTTTACACAAATGAAAATGAGGCTGTGGTACTGACACACAGTCAATGGTATCAATGTGTTGCATTCTTGATGTAAATTGTTCTCTCTGGTCAAACGATCCTATCAAACCTGTGATCACAGTACTGTAAAACAAGTAACGTTACCAAATCTGATTTGGCCAAAAGACTACATTGTTTCCAGTAATGTTGGAAGCCAAGTGTTGATGAATTAGCATGAACCGCTTGGTGTTCAGGAGTCTGTACCACACTGAAACATTTCAGCTGAATCACATATCAGCAGCAGTGCAAGCTAGAGACCGCAGGACACTGCACACCTTGCCAGGAACACGCCAACCTGTCAGCACCAAAGCAACAAACACACTCTGCAGAGAGAGACATTATTGCAAAGCGGTGAAACCCATGTGGTTGACTAGAGAGAACTGAGAAGAGCACAGCAGTATAAGTCCGAGTGAGTAGAGAGAGAGAAGCAGAGAGCGGTAAAAACAAAAAAAAACAAAGGTGGGGCCTGCAGACTAACGTTCCCCTGACTACAGCTACCTCTTTGAGTCAGCAGAGACACTCACACACATCAGCACCAGATCTCTATAACACCCTCTATCCCAAAAACTGACAAAACACAGCTAAATACAGTACGCTGAGTCATGAGAGAGAAGAAAAGAGCAAACAAAGTAACAAATGAAGAAGTAAAAGAGGAAAAAAGAGAAATGCAAGAATGAGAAACTGAATGAAAGAAAAAAGAATGAGCAAATGCAAGAACAAGTGAAAAAGTAAAAGAGAAACAAACACAAGTGAGACCAAACGGAATGGACTGAAAGAAAGAATGAAATAATTAAAGTATGAATGAGCAAAAGTAAAACAAGAAAACGGAAAAAAAGTAGCAATAAATGAACAAACGAAAGCAAGCAAAAGAACAAATGAGTGAAAGGTGGGCAAGCAAAGGGAAAAGTGGACCAACGAATGGAAGCAAAAAGGGAATGAACAGAAACAAAATGACAACCGAATAGAAGGTGAATGAATGAAAGGAATCAATCATCTAAAGCGGCACAAAATGTGCAAATTAAAAAAAAAAACTACAGGTCGAAATGGAACATCTTATAAAAAATTAACAATAATAAAAAAATAAAATAAGAGTGCTATGTGAAGCATGGTCATAGATGGAAAGACCAGGAACACATAGAAAACACAATGAGTCAAACATGAATTGAACAAATCTGAAGACCAACGCAAAGCGGTTCTAGGGGGGGAGTGAATGAACGGAGTGGTAAAGATTCCGTTTTTTTTTAATGGTTTAACTCCTTTTTAATGGTTAAATTACATTATTAATCCAACAAAGTCATGTTCTAATTAATTAAAACTTCGATGAATCTTAAATAACATTTAACATCAAATTATTAAAGTTTAACAAACAGTATTCTTTAGAGGACCCTATGACATGTTTCATTATGTTTAAAATCCAACCTTATGTGTTAAATAAAATTGGACCAAATCATCACAGTTTTAGCAGTCTACTTTAAATTTTATTTATGCTTTTTTGAAAGAAATCTCTTATGCTCAAAAAAAAACACCAAACTTAAACAATGCATTTATTTGATCAAACACACAGTAAAAAACTACTACAATTTAAAATAGCTCTGTCTCTATTTGAATATATTTTCAAATGATAATTTATTCCTGTGATGGCTTACTCCAGTCTTCACTGTGTCACATGATCCTGCAGAAATCATTCATTCTGACGCTCAGAAATTTTTTTACTAATCTAAGGTTGACAACAGTGTGCTTGATATTGGGCGTCCCGTTTTTACTTTTTTTTGAAATGGTTTAACTCCCTTTTTAATGTTTAATTACAGTATGACTATCAAACACAGCCCTGACTTAATTAATTAAAGCATGAACTTATATAACAATTTAACAATCCAAATTATTAAAAGTTACTAAATACAATATATACGCTTTTAGGGCGCCTATGAATGTTTTTAATTTGTTTCCAATCTCTTATGTTTTATTGTAAACACATTCTCAGTTTAGCATGGCTAATTTGAAACAGCATAAAACAACGATCTTAATTTATTCTTACAAGAGCCTTATGATTTTTTTGCTCAGAAATTGTGTTGTGTATTTACATTTTGTTTTTATCACCCACGGCAGACAGAACAACATCTTTTTATCTTACTTTAAGTACTGAAAATTATAGCAATTTTGATTATTGTTGGAAAATAAACGTAAGTTAATATTACAATTAAAACATTGAGAAATACTGGATGCTTATTCCCATACAAATATAGGTTTTTTAATCATTATTAGTAGTAGGTAGTAGCATCGGTAGTACGTAATTCTACACACCAACATAGTAATATTTTTGCTGTTTTCCTGCCATGCCTTCAATTTAAACTGAACTTTTATTTTGACGGTTTGCCGTGAATACCTTTACATTTCTGTGTGTCTATGACATGATGATAGTTTTACTGAAATCAAACGGTCAAATGCTGATGAAGTGACTCTCAAGAGCAGTTCTGGAGATGTTGTTCATATATTTATGTCCTCATTAGTGAGACAGCAGACCTTAATATCACCGGAAGCGTCACAAGCATTTCAGTACGAGTACTACACAACACCGCGCGTCTGCGCCATTCATTAACACAGAGACACGCAGAATTCATAAGTAAATATGAATTGTTTTGCGGCTTTATATTTACAAATACTAGTGGGAGCGGGCTCACTTGTGTGTGTGTGTGTGTGGTGTTGTGTGTGTGTGTGTGAGCGCTACAGCATGGGCGGAACTCAGCTGTGTGTGATACAGAGCGCGACCATAACGTAGAGACTGAAATGACATGGCGTCGTGTAAATAAGATAAATAACATGAGGCTTTTTAGTTTGTTTAATAAAAGAACAAGATATATACCTGTTCTATCGGAAAGGTAACTTTTAAATTATTTCTGTTGTGATCTGGCGCTATAGAGGAAAAAAAATTAAATAAAATTAACTTGACCGTCAAGGGGGGCGGGGGGGAGGGGGGTTGCCGAACAACTGAGGGTGAACTAACAAAAGAAAATGGCCAAGATCAATAATGACAAGACACAAATGGGGGGGTGGAGGGGGGGGGGGGAAATGCTCAAAGTAAACAAAAGGAAAGTAAAAAATGAAAAAGAATGAGGAAATGAAAGAAAGAAAGCAGCAATGAACTAACAAACAAAAGCAAAGTAATAAAAGGGAGAGAAAGAGCAAAACGCCAAAGGGAATTGCAAGATGAAGAGAAAAAAGAAATATGCGATAAATACAGTTATTGCGATGAACTCTGCATTTATTTTTTGTCAGCTTTGTCAACCCCAGTGTTCAACTTTATGAACCGTTTGCATGTGTGGCCTGTTCTTAACTTGCATTTCTGCTCATCCAGGCCTGATTATGAATCACATGCTGCCTGAAAGAAACCCCCACATGCACAAGCACTCATTTTTCCAAGATAAACTTCCATTGCAGTTTAATGAAGTGAAGTCTGATCACATGACAGAGCAACTGTGTCTGTTTGACACTGTGATCACTGATTCCAGATCAGTGGCCCTGGAAAGCCCTTGAGGGGACCAATATTAGACACATAACATACTGCAGAGTCTCCATATCCTTCCTCCTCCTGCATACAGCTCATGTGCACGCAGCAACATCCAGAGCAGAAACACAATAAACAGAAGCACCATCAAAACACCACTAATATCAGCAGCAGCAGCAGAGAACATCAGTTATGTAACGCACTGAAGAAGGCAGATCTATGTGATTGTGTCTGTAAAGTTGCCTTCCAGCTGAAGAAACAGGTTGAGCTGGGAACAGGCACTACCCAACCAAATAGAAAAATGTTCCTGCCAACGCTGACTCATTCAATATCCATTCAGAAACAAATCAAAGCAATTAATGAGAATATGCATCTAAAGCTTCAAGGTTCAACTACAGGCTAAAATCAAAGAGGTGGTTGATTATTTGTAAATCTAGTTACTGCAAAGGAAAATTGTCCAATAATTAAAACAATAAGATAAATTTGAGAGACTTTTGAAAGGTTTACCCTGTCTAAAAAGGTGACGGTACATGAGAGCTGTTTGTTATTATTGAGACTTTGCACTGTGCAGAGAACTTGCAAGCATTCTCAATTATCAAAACAGCTCGTCCTGACAACGACTGATTAAATGCTGTTGTCATCATTAAACTGCAAATACTTGTGCGTGTGTGTGAGCACATGCCTGTCACTTGGTAACTACTTATTTTAACTGTTGTTGTGAACTTCTTAAAAATTTCAAATCACTTTATATTTGTAAGTTTTACATTTTAAACCACTTTTGCCGACAAGGTATATCATATTATACACTTTTAGGGACATGTTTTTTTTTTTTTTAAGAAATTTATATTTTATTTATCAAGGATGCATTAAATAGATCGAAAGTGACCGTAAAACATTCATAATGTTACAAAATATTTATATTTCAAATAAATGCTGGTCTTTTGAACTTTCTAATCTTCAGTTTCCACAAAAACAAAGCAGCACAACTGGCTGATGAGAATTCATTTACATTTGAAAATATATCAAAAACAGAAAACAGTTGTAATAATATTTAACATTTTTACTGCATTTGGTCAATTCAACAGATTAAGTGATACTGAGTTGCAGTACCTTAAAAATATAGTTACTTGAATAAGAGTGACTGGTATGGAGCATTTAAACACACTTGGGAACATCGGTGTGTCCTGGCAGGTACATTTAAAACCCAAATCCTCACCTGAACACTCAAGACTCATCAATTTGGGAAGAGCGAGGTGTGGTTTGGTTGCAATGTAAACACCTACAAACACACACACACACACTGACTATTACCCATGTAATAATTTTATCAGCACATACTAAGAGAAACTCAGGCTTCAACCTTCAAAGGATACAGACAAAAAAAACTCTTGGTCCAGTTTCAACTGGTGTTTTCCATCATATTTGAATGTGTGGTGGTCAATTTGCATTTTGAATGCAGAGTCACATGCAGTGATGCAACATCACACTCCCCACACTGTTTTCCTGTAACCAAGGAGCTGACATACCAAGAAGAGTGGTCGTAGTTGGATCAGCCATGAATGACACAAAGATCCTCATTTATCCCCACATGACCCTGTCGGGGAGATGCGCTGCTGAAGCTTCAATACATTTATGGTCACATATGCATTCATGTGCTTCCAGCAGCCAAGTTATGAGCGTGTCAACAAACACTGTATTCCCTGATTAAATGCAGAGCCGTAAGACAACTTAACAATCAGTCTCTCTTCACAAAACAAAGACTTCCTTAACTTTCACACAGGCACCCGGGGTCAACCTTTTCTTCCTTTTTCTTTTTTTGTTTTTAGTACATCGGCCTACATAATACTGAAGTCCAAATGAAACAACATTCGCAAATTCACTTAATAATTTCCAAATCAAACTGGATATGTGATGGGAAAAATTAGGGTGCGACTTTATCCATCGGGAATTGACTAGATAAATGGATCATTTAAAGCGGTCAATGTGTGATGCATGGTGGTTAGTGGGAAGCATTCAATGAAAGATTAATCCTTATTGCTTTGAAATAATATGCACCAATAAATCATTCATAACAAAATTGGGCACTTTAAGAGCACATTATGATCAGAATAGCATTGTATTTCTCCAGTTAGCAATGCCTTGACATTATCCCTAGTCTACATACACTACTGTTCAAAGTTTGTGGTTGGTAAGATTTTTTTATGTTTTTTGAAAGAAGTCTCTAGCTCACCAAAGCTGCATGTATTTGATAAAAAAATACAGTAAAAAACTACTACATTGATATCTTCCCTCAGGATAATAATACTGCTCCCTGACTGGCCTGAGATGGCCAGAAAGATTGGGAGACAAAGTTTGG
This sequence comes from Sinocyclocheilus anophthalmus, assembly GCA_018155175.1. Classification (NCBI taxonomy): domain Eukaryota; kingdom Metazoa; phylum Chordata; class Actinopteri; order Cypriniformes; family Cyprinidae; genus Sinocyclocheilus; species Sinocyclocheilus anophthalmus. The sequence continues at coordinate 62,075 of JADLZN010010684.1, read as the reverse complement.
TATGTAACATGTACTGTAAAGTGCTTTCTGCATTTGTATTGCATAAAATACTTTAAAATTCCTGGTTTTATAATTCTCACTGATGACCAACTTAAGACTTTGCAAACAGTTCGGTTACACAAAGCATTTGCTTGTTCCCTCTTGTCTGCGATTTATCTTATATATCACAGCTGAACTATAAACAAAAATGGTGCAAACACGACACCTTGCACACACACCTCCAAATCAAACATTCCTCTCTGCGACAGTTAAATTAATGTTTGAATACCCGTCCCTTCCTCTTTCCTGACGGTACCTTTGGCACGATGTCGTTGAAGACGGACAGCCGGCCGGCTAGTCAGACTGGATCCATCTTGCTCCTCTTCATTGGCCTGTGAAACCAGCCTCTTCATCCTCAGCAAGCGAGGGCCGGTCTCCCGTGGCCACACTCCCCCCGCGTCCGTTGCCGGCAGTCCGCCGTCCCCGGAGATGACTGTGGGAACGAGACTCTTGAAGAATTCCATGTTTGCACTGCAACACTTTCACTCCAAGCGCCTGTGCGGGCGCACGGTAACGGCCCTGCCACCCACCATCACCTCTTGAGGAATCAGGCCGCCTGGGACCGGACAGACGACCGCAGAACGGCTCCTCCGCCCAAGCAAAACCACAGCTTGTCAAACTTGGACTTCACCACAGGTTCCTCTTTGTCGTGTCAGTTAAAACTAGAAGTCTCTATATACACAAGCACCCAGACAAAGTGGATATGATCTCTTATCGTAGTGCAGAAGCTGATGGTGGTAAATCCAAGACGACAAATGCTGGAATTAGGTAAAAGTGAGCACTTGTAAATCCAGTCACTGCGTTCTTCCACCTGCCTGATATTCCCCACATGCCAGCTGTGAGCACTTTGCAAAACATAACCTAAAGTTCACTTGAGCTTTCACACAGCGAGAGGCCAACCTTACTACCTGTCTGTTCATGCAGGATAGACTGAACACTTTGATGTGATGATTTGACAACAGTAGGTGGAGCCTTTCAGCTTGAGTGCGTTATCTGGGTGGAGCAAGGACGTGTCCAACGGGTGATAATATACGCCTGGGAGAGCAACCAATCAAAACACAGCTGCTACCAACCACGCCCAGAGGTTTCTCCTTTCTAAAGGAAGGGAGGGAGGGAGGAAGACTCAACTGTCTGTGATGGCTAGAGAGTGCATAACAAAAAGTGAGAAGGCTGCTGCTGCGTTCTGATAAGTTTTATCAGGTTTAAAACTAGAGTTGCTCTTCACATTCCCCTCTTAAACACGCATACACAATTCTATCTATAACTTCCCTTACATATTTCCTGTCCACTGAGGGAAAAACTGAATAAAAAATAGCTCAGAAGGCATGCTGTCAAACAGTCAAAGTGTCTCACACCCACACACACACTGATGGTTTCACTTCCAGTTTACAGCAGGGCAGTGGGTGAACAAGTTTATGGGGCATGTTTGATCTGCTTAAAGGGGTCATATGATGCGGTTTCAAGTTTTCCTTTCTCTTAAGAGTGTTACAAGCTGTTCGTGCATAGATAAGATCCCTAAAGTTGCAAAGACTAAAGTCTCAAACCCAAAGAGATATTCTTTATAAAGTTAGGACTCGTCAATGCCCTCCTAAAACGCCTTATTCAAACACGCCCCCACGTCTACGTCACTGTGTGGGAAGATTTGCACAACACTGCCCAAACGTTCATGCAAAGAAAGGCGGCGAACTTTGAAAAAACATATTGTCTAAAAACAAAACAATGCCCATTTTACTTACTCAGACCATGCGTTATTTGTTCAGTGAAATTATCAATGTGGTCTGGTGAAAGACGGGACCTGAGGCGATTAACAATAAAATTCCTGCATTTGAAAAAACGCGCTCGGCAGGAACTGAAGTCGCAGGCACGCAGAGATAACGAAAAGCAAGCCGATAGAGTTTCAGAAAGCGCCTGGACATCCCGCACCACCACCGAAGTGGGTCTTCGTTAGAGGAATAGATGGCGTGGACGGGATTGCAGCGGCTGCGGGTTGTAGTGAATGACGTGATTGACATTTGCTGGCTTTGGCCAGCCTCTAAGCTAACGCCTACGTACCTGTATTGAATAGGATTACGCATCGCTCAAGTAGTTATTGTAAGACAATTTGACATTACACAGTTTACTCAAAACTTTTCAGTTTCCTTCTAATTCAAAATAATCCCACACCTTCTCGTCTTTCGCAAGGCCATTTTTGGACTCGCTGCAACTGACACGAAAAAAATGCATGTGAGGACTGAGGTAAAAATGTAGCTTCCGCCCAGATAAACTTTAAAAAATAATGTATTATTTTTCAAACGTTTTCATTTTAACTTGTTATTTAAAATGTTTTAAATGCAATGTTAAAATGATGGTAATGTGAATGATAAAATCCTGTTTTTCTTTTTCTTTTCTGTCGTGTAATCGACTATTGTTTTCAGTGTCGACTAGAAAGAGCTGTACCGTTTAGTCGACTAGTCAACTAGACCCGCACATCCCTAATATCAGTGGTTAAGTTGTATTTACAACTCTGTTCCAGAACAGCTCAAACCAAATATGCAGCGCATTTTATGGAGGACTGTTTCCTGGGAGAGTAGCCTACAATGCGGCTGTGCACAAAGGCTATTTCTATAAAGTGGGGCAATTCCAACTTTTGCAAGGACAGTCTGGCGCTTCTTACTCACAGCCTGTAAGTACTTTTCTTTATATTTAAAGGATTTGCCACTGACGATTCAAATGCGAGCAGTGTAGAGTAGCGCTTGTTTGTTATTTTTCCGATTACAAATGCAGACATGGTTTTTATGTTTACCGCGGCGCGATATGCAACGCAATACGTAAAAAGACCGTATAAGTCATTATAATTAGTAATTATGTCCCCACAGGATGCAACAAATGCCTCGTTTGTAATGGGTTTTATTGGTTTTGTCTCATCGCGCCGGGACACGGCATCACAGTATGGTAGGGGCGTAACATTTCCGTCACATGCTTGAGGTATTTGGCCAATCACAACGCACTGGATACCTGGCCAATCAGCGCACACCTCGCTTTTCAGACTGATGACAATTTGAAATCGGCGCTTTCAGAGTCGGGCATAGAGGAGCAACGATAATGTACAGTATGTGGAAAATAATGTGGGTTTTTTTAAAAACCTTAAAATAAACACATTGCATTACACCAAATACACAAAATAATGTTTTAACTGCACACATATACATGTGCACCAAACTTTACTCTGGTAAAAACACAAAAACACTCACTTAAAGACTATCTGGACAAATAAAAAGCATATTGGCAAATTTATACAGTGATACAAGAAAAATATTTGAGTTTTCTAGTTGGCTGGATAAACATAAGGTGTCCTGAGGTAAATCAATGGAAATGTTTGCATTGGGAAGCAGTTTTCATAAGGCAGGTCTTTCTGCTGACTCACTGTAACTTATTCAAATGAGCAGGCTCCTTTTGCTGACAATGGACATCGTAATAATGACATTAACTTAATATGGAAAATAGTTTGAATAACATTTACAATTACAACCTTTTAAAAATTGACCTATCAGAAGATAATACCGTTATATTCACACACACATATATATATACACATTTAATATATTTTAGCGACGCCACACTTTTGAACAGTAGAGTATATGTATTTTGTAATTAGTTCAAACTGTAGAAGTTTTTTTAAAGGGGTCATATGATGTGATTTGGTGTAATGAAATGCGTTTATGCGGTTTAAGGTAAAAAAAAAACCCATTATTTTCCAAATACTGTACATTATTGTTTCTCCTTTATGCCCCGCCTTTCTGAAATGCGTTGTTTTTTTTACAAAGCTCATTGTTCTGAAAAGCTAGGTGTGCTCTGATTGGCCAGCTATCCAGTGCGTTGTGATTGGCCGAATACCTTAAGCGTGTGACGGAAATGTTACCATATTGTGATGCCCTGTCCGGCCGAAGCGACGAGACAAAAACATTAAAACCCATTATAAATGAGGCATTTGTTGCATCCAATGGGGACATAATTACGGATTATAAGGACTTACATTCTTAAAAATAAAGGTGCTTCAAAAGGTTCTTCAAGTGATGCTATAGAAGAACCATTTTTTGGTTCCACAAATAACCATTCAGTCAGGTTCTTTAAAGAACCATCTCTTTCTTACCTTTTGTAATCTGAAGAACCCTTTTTCACCACAAAGAACCTTTTGTGAAACAAAGGTTCTTCAGATGTTAAAGTTTCTTTATGGAACCATTTAGACAAAAAGTTTATTCTATGGCATCGTGAAGCACCTATATTTTTAAGAGTGATACTGTCTTTTTACGCGTTGCGTTGCATCGAGCCATGTAAACATAAAACCATGTCTGAATTTATGATCGGAGAAAAGACAAACAACAAGCACTACTCTACACCACTCAAAACTCACGTTTGAATCGTCAGTAGCAAATTCTTTAATATTAAAAAACGTACTTACAGTCTTTGAGTCAGAACAGCCGGTATTGTAGTGTACTCTTCCAGGATCAGGAAACAGTTCTTTATAAAATGTGCTGCACACATCTGAATTTTGGGTTAAACTGTTCTGGAACAGTGTCGTAAATACAACTTAGCCACTGATTTCTAGTCGTGTCCCCTTTTGGAAGGCCACACAAAGTATTTTCGCTTTTCCACGAACCACACGGCGGGCTAGTGAGCGGCGAAGGAGACGAAGGATTGTCTGCAGCTTGCGGCAACGCACTGTGATGACCCCGGGCTGGACTCCGCTTCGTCCACGGTGAAAGACGACCCGGCGATCCACAGCGCGAAGTTGATATATATCTTCAGCGACCAGCACGGATCAGCTCCAGGCATAACGGAGCGGATATCGTCCTCTTTTGGAAGTTCAAACAAAGTAGTTTCGCTTTCACACGAAACACACAGCGCCTTCACGACATGGCTGCAGCAGCGTCAACAATACTAGAGCGAGAATAAAAGTTGCGCCTTCTTCTTTGCGTGAACATTTGGGCGGCCGGCGTTATGCAAATCTTCCCACATCGTGACGTATACATTGGGGGCGTGTTTAGAACGAGCCGTTTTAGGTAGGCGTTGTTGACTCTTAACTTTTATAAAGAATATCTATTTGGATTTTAGACTTTAGTCTTTACAGATCTTCTTTATGCACCAGAGCTTGTAACACTCCAAAGAGAAAAGGGAAAATTGAAATCACATCATATGACCTCTTTTTTAAAGTCTTTTCTGAGAGTCGTATATGGGTGAAGAACAAGTCAAAATACAAAACTTCCACAGCAGCACCAGGAGGGCATACAGGAACTCCAGAAGAAGGAAATGACCTCAACACCATACAGAAAGTTTTCGGTTCCTACTGTGGCCTGATATAACCTTATTCGTTCACAAGACTCATATCTCGCATAGAGTGACAGAACAGAAAAATGTGTGCAAATGGTTCACAGGAAATGATCACACCCTTAAGCTCTGTGTGAACATGTCAGGCAAGCCGTGTAATGTTTCAGTTCTTTAAAGTGTGAGCAGACAAAACATATGCATATAGATTGCTATTAGTGGCCCAAAATAATCTATTAGTGTCTTTTTATGATAGTGTTACCCATTTCTGGTAAAAAAAAAAAAAGGCCCTTTGATATCTAGAGACCAACAAATGAATAGTGTTACATAAGCTTTAAGTAGCATGAGAACAAGAAGAATAAGTTCAGACTGAGCTAACTGTGTGTGTGTCCATCGCTCAAATCTCTTTACAAGTCTGCCATCTAGTGGTGGACAAAGGCAATGCGGGTCGGTCCCAGCAGACAAGAAGAAGGGAAAACAAAGACGCCGCTGGGCAGGAAGGGTACGAGTTGTCAAACAATGTCTGGTTATCAGCGTCAAGGGCATAATTACAGTTATTACTTTATATATTACCATTTTGTATTTACTTTCACAAATGTTACTCCATATGAAAGTCCGGCGGACCAGTATGAGCATGTATATCATTTTGTGATAAAGAGAAGAAACTGGTACTTGTACTACTGTGCAAGTCTCTAAAGCACAAAATAAAAATCAACGCCTGTGGAAAGATTTTCACAATTTAATGTTTCTTCAACTACAGGTACTTTTATCTTCCAGATTTTTATAAAATAAATCTTTAATATGAATCTTAAAATATAAAACAAAAAAATTTATATATTACAGATTTTTATAAAACAATGATATTTTCATTATCAAAACCAGTGACACTAATAATAACCATTCACTATTAATGAATCATTAAAAAAAAAAAAATTCTACCAAGGTTGAATAAAATGACAAACAAAAATCAAGGTAATGTGTCGGCCATTGTATTCACATGTTTTTAAAATGTCATTTCCACCACAGCATGCTTTTAAACATGACATTAACAACAAAAATGTGAAATTTTTAGACAACATGTTAAAAATTCCATGCCTCAGGAAAAATATATCTTTGATGCATATTGGTATATAAGATATCTATATATATATTATCATCACACACACACACATATATATATATATATATATAGATATATAATACAGATATATACCCTATACAATATAGATATACACATACATCTATCATATATTACAATACATATATATATATATACACATACACACACACACAAACATATACAGTATATATATATATATATATTATATATTATATATATATATATATATAGTATATATATATATATATATATATTGTGTGTATATATATATATATACAGTGTGTATGGAAAGTATTCAGACCCCCTTAAGTTTTTCACTCTTTGTTATATTGCAGCCATTGCTAAAATCATTTAAGTACTTTTTTTTCCTCATTAATGTACACACAGCACCCCATATTGACAGAAAACACAGAATTGTTGACATTTTTGCAGATTTATAAAAAAGAAAAAACTGAAATATCACATGGTCCTAGTATTCAGACCCTTTGCTCAGTATTTCGTAGAAGCACCCTTTTGATCTAATACAGCCATGAGTCTTTTGGGAAAGATGCAACAAATTGTTTTCACACCTGGATTGGGGATCCTCTGCCATTCCTCCTTGCAGATCCTCTCCATTTCTGTCAGGTTGGATGGTAAACGTTGGTGACAGCCATTTTTAGGTCTCTCCAGAGATGCTCACTGGGGTTTAAGCAGGGCTCTGGCTAGGCCATTCAGAACAGTCACAGAGTTGTTGTGAAGCCACTCTTTCGTTATTTTAGCTGTGTGCTTATGTCATTGTCTTGTTGGAAGGGAAAAAACCTTCAGGCCCAGTCTGAGGTCCTGAGCACTCTGGAGAAGTTTTTCGTCCAGGATATCCCTGTGCTTGGCCTCATTCATCTTTCCCTCGATTGCAACCATTCGTCCTGTCCCTGCAGCTGAAAAACCCCCCCACAGCATGATGCTGCCACCACCATGCTCACTGTTGGGACTGTATTGGACAGGTGATGATCAGTGCCTGGTTTTCTCCACACATACCGCTTAGAATTGAGGCCAAAAAGTTCTATCTTGGCCTCAGCCGACCAGAGAACTTATTTCTCACCATCTTGGAGTCCTTCAGGTGTTTTTTTCATGTGTCTTGCACTGAGGAGAGGCTTCTGTCGGGCCACTTTGCCATAAAGCCCCGACTGGTGGAGGCTGCAGTGATGGTTGACTTTCTACAACTTTCTCCCATCTCCCGACTGCATCTCTGAGCTCAGCCACAGTGATCTTTGGGTTCTTCTTTAACTCTCTCACCATGTATATATATATACCATATACATGTAACACCTATACACAATCCATGTATATATATAACACACATACATGTAATACACCATATACAACACATACAACCATGTATATATATACACTATACACACCTACCCTATATACTACACATACATGTATAAATATACACATACATGTTATATAGTACACATATAATGTATATATATATATATATACACGTATATATATACACACATACACGTATATATATACACACATACACGTATATATATATACACACATACACGTATATATATATACACACATACACGTATATATATATACAACATCACGTATATATATATACACATTATACACTTATATATAATACACATATACACGTATATATAATGACCATATACACGTATCTATATATATACAACATATCCACGATATATATATATCCCTATACACGTATAGATATATTACACATATACTATATATATAATACACATCATACACGTTAATTATAACACATATCACGATATTAGGATACACATCTACATGTAATATATCTAACACATATACATGTATAATATCCAATATACATGTATTATATATATACCTAACAGTATAATATATCACATTACATGTATATATAATACACATATACCTTTATATAAAATATATACACATCTACATGTATATCTATATCCATTCCATGTCTATATATATCACATATACATGTAATATAATATTACACATTACTTTATATATATATACACATATACATGTTATATATAATAACCATGTACTTGTATATTCTATATACACATAAATAACTGTCTATATATAAGACACATATACCTGTTAATAATATATAACATATACATATACATGTATATATATACACATATACATATACATGTATATATATACACATATACATGTATATATATATATACACATATACATGTAATTATTTATACACATATACATGTATATATATTGATAACACATATACCTGTTATATATATATATATATATTTATTATACACACACACACACACATATACATTATATATATATATATATATGTGTGTGTGTATATATATATATACACATATACATGTATATATATATACACACATACATGTATATATATACACATATACATATACATGTATATATATACACATATACATGTATATATATATACACATATACCTATTATTATACCAGATCTGTATATATATAGACACATATATATATATACACATATAATGTCTAGATATATAACCATATACATGTAATATATATATATACCATATACATTTATATATATATCTTATCACATATACTGTAGATATATTCGATATACACATATATATAATATACCCATATACACTATATCAAGATATAGACCACCCCAAATATCTATATATTACAACATATAACGATATATATATATACACATATATATATATATACACATATATAGATATATACCATATCATGTCGATATATATATACACATATACATGTGAATATACTATATCCACATATACATGTAGATAATAGATACACACACATATCCATGATATATATTATCCATCTACTGTATATATACACATATACATATACATGTATATATATACACATATACATATACATGTATATATATACACATATACATATACATGTATATATATACACATATACATGTATATATATATACACACATATCCATTATATATTATACACATCTCCATGTATATATAATACACATATACATTATATTAATATATACACATATACTTTATAATATAATCCACATGATGCCATGTTATAATATATACCATATCCACTGTATATGATATATACACATATACTGTATATATATATATATATACACGTATATATATACACACATACACGTATATATATATACACACATACACGTATATATATACACACATGCACGTATATATATACACACATGCACGTATATATATACACACATGCACGTATATATATACACACATGCACGTATATATATACACACATGCACGTATATATATACACACATGCACGTATATATATACACACATGCACGTATATATATACACACATGCACGTATATATATACACACATGCACGTATATATATACACACATGCACGTATATATATACACACATGCACGTATATATATACACACATGCACGTATATATATACACACATGCACGTATATATATACACACATGCACGTATATATATACACATATGCATATGCATGTATATATATACACATATGCATATGCATGTATATATATACACATATGCATATGCATGTATAACAGTTGGTACGTAAAGTATTCAGACCCCCTTAAATTTTTCACTCTTTGTTATATTGCAGCCATTTGCTAAAATCATTTAAGTAAATGTTTTTTCCTCATTCATGTACACACAGCACCCCATATTGACAGAAAAACACAGATTGTTGACATTTTGCAGATTTATTAAAAGACAAACTGCAATATCACATGGTCCTAAGTATTCAGACCCTTTGCTCAGTATTTTTAGAAGCACCCTTTTGATCTAATACATCCATGAGTCTTTTTGGGAAAGATGCACAAGTTTTTCACACCTGGATTTGGGGATCCTCTGCCATTCCTCCTTGCAGATCCTCTCCAGTTCTGTCAGGTTGGATGGTAAACGTTGGTGGACAGCCATTTTTAGGTCTCTCCAGAGATGCTCAATTGGGTTTAAGTCAGGGCTCTGGCTGGGCCATTCAAGAACAGTCACAGAGTTGTTGTGAAGCCACTCCTTCGTTATTTTAGCTGTGTGCTTAGGGTCATTGTCTTGTTGGAAGGTAAACCTTCGGCCCCGTCTGAGGTCCTGAGCACTCTGGAGAAGGTTTTCGTCCAGGATATCCCTGTACTTGGCCGCATTCATCTTTCCCTCGATTGCAACCAGTCGTCCTGTCCCTGCAGCTGAAAAACCCCCCACAGCATGATGCTGCCACCACCATGCTTCACTGTTGGGACTGTATTGGACAGGTGAATAGCAGTGCTTGGTTTTCTCCACACATACCGCTTAGAATTAAGGCCAAAAAGTTCTATCTTGGCCTCATCCGACCAGAGATTCTTATTTCTCACCATCTTGGAGTCCTTCAGGTGTTTTTTCATGTGTCTTGCACTGAGGAGAGGCTTCCGTCGGGCCACTCTGCCATAAAGCCCCGACTGGTGGAGGGCTGCAGTGATGGTTGACTTTCTACAACTTTCTCCCATCTCCCGACTGCATCTCTGGAGCTCAGCCACAGTGATCTTTGGGTTCTTCTTTACCTCTCTCACCAAGGCTCTTCTCCCCCGATAGCTCAGTTTGGCCGGACGGCCAGCTCTAGGAAGGGTTCTGCATCCCAAACGTCTTCCATTTAATGAATGGAGGCCACTGTGCTCTTGGGAACCTTAAGTGCAGCAGAACTTTTTTTTGTAACCTTGGCCAGATCTGTTGCCTTGCCACAATTCTGTCCTCTGAGCTCTTCGGGCAGTTCCTTTGACCTTATGATTCTCATTTGCTCTGACATGCAATGTGAGCTGTAAGGTCTTATATAGACATGTGTGTGGCTTTTCTAATCAAGTCCAATCAGTATAATCAAACACAGCTGGACTCAAATGAAGGTGTAGAACCATCTCAAGGATGATCAGAAGAAATGGACAGCACCTGAGTTAAATATATGAGTGTCACAGCAAAGGGGCTGAATAGTTAGGACCATGTATATTTCAGTTTTTCTTTTTTAATCATTTCTGCAAAAATGTCAACATTCTGTGTTTTTCTGTCAATATGGGTTGATGTGTGTACATTAATGAGGAAAAAAATTTACTTAAATGGTTTTAGCAAATGGCTGCATTATAACAAAGAGTGAAAAAATTAAGGGGTCTGAATACTTTCCGTACCACTGTATAGACACATATGCCATAGCAGTTATATAGACACATAAGGCATGTATCTAGTACACAATGCATGTAGAATATACACTATGCATGTATATTATACACTATGCATAGGCATGAATATATACACATAGCATTTGCTTGTAATATTACACATATGCATCATGTATATATATACACATAATGCATATTCATGTATATATATACACATATGCATAGGCCATGTATATTATACACATATGCATGCAGTATATTATACACATAGGCATCTGCATGTATATATATACACATTGCATAGCATTATAGATATACACATATGCATATGCCATGTATATATAGACACAGATGCAGAACAGTATATATCATACACATAGTGCATATACAGGATATATATACCTGCTATACATGTATATATATACACATATACATATACATGTATATATATACACATATACATATACACATATACATATATTATACACACACACATATACATATACAGTATATATATACACATATCCCCACATATACATGTACACATTACACTATCATGTACACAATCACGTATACACTACACATTACACGTAACACGTACACATTACACGTATAACACGTACACATATACACGTATACACTACCAGATACACATACACGTATACATGTACACGTATACATATACACATATACACGTATACATATACACATATACACGTATACATATACACATATACACGTATACATATACACATATACACGTATACATATACACATATACACGTATACATATACACATACATGTACACATATACACATATACACGTATACATATACACATACATGTACACATATACACATATACACGTATACATATACACATATACACGTATACATATACACATATCCACGTATACATATACACGTATACATATACACATATACACGTATACATATACACATATACACGTATACATATACACATATACACGTATACATATACACATATACACGTATACATATACACATATACACGTATACATATACACATATACACGTATACATATACACATATACACGTATACATATACACATATACATATACACATATTCATATACATAACACATATCCCGATACACCATACCATATACACTATACCCATACCCATATACACATATCCCTATACACATACCTATACACATGTATAACATATACACATATACACATGTAACATATACACATATACAGTATACATATACACATATACATGTGACCTATATACCTAGATATATATATATATACACATAGACTATACACATATACTGTATATATATACATATAGCATATTATATATATACCTATTATGCATCATATATATATCACACATATGCATATATATATAATATACACACACATGCATATATATCTCTATCACACATATTGCATATATATCATATACACACCTATGCAATATATTATAATGACAACACCCATATGGCATATTATAAAATTACACACCTATTCAATATATATATATAGACACACATATGCATATATATATTACACAATAGCATATATATATTATACACACACATATGCTATATATATATATATATATATACACCACATATGCATAGCTAGTTATATATATACCACATGCTATATTATATATAATATTAACATATACTATATATTTATATATAACACACATGCATAGATATATATATATACACAGATAATGTATATATATATATACACACATGCTATATTATCTTAATACCCCACATATCATAACTATATACACCATACATATATCTCGAATATATTATATATACCCCACACACACACACAGACACACACCACACCACACCACACACACACACACACACACACACTGATAGACAGACATGTTTGAGAAAATACCCAAATTTGTCTGCTGTACTCCGCACTGACAAGACGACAGGACATAAACCAAACAGGTGATAACATATCTAGTATATTTACACAAAAATTAATGTCACCGTGTTTTGTACATTCCACTTGCGCCTGTGTCTTTTGCAGCTTCTTGTACATAACGTTTAGTCATGAGGTGCTAGTTCAAATTTTTTTAAAAATGCTTCTACAAAAAAAAAAAAAAAAAAAAAAGGCCTTGTTTAGGGATCTGACGGACATCTGACTGGTAAGTAGTGATTGTGTTTTTCAGCAATAGTGTGCACCCTTAATTTACAGAGAAAAGAAGGTCAGGGAAAAATCTGTAGTAAGTTCTTTGTGCATTTTTCTTTTTTGTACTTGTTACTTTGCACTTTTTGTTAGAAAATGTTTATTTACTATTTATTCAGGTTTTTAAGGTATCTAATATTTTGATACTTAATTTCCATGATCTAAATATTCTTAAAAATTAAAGTTTGTTGTCCTTTGAAAGTGTGTTGGCTTTCTTGCATTATTATGCTTTTATATTCAGTGGCATAAAATTGTCTTTTAAAATGACAATAATATCACTTATCGCAATTATTTCTGAGGCAATATATCGCACAACAAAAAGTTGTTATCGTGACAGGCCTAGTTTCTAGTTTAAAATATTAGCATTTTTCCTCAAACACACCTAGTGTTTCGCTTCAGAAGACATCGGTTCATTCACTAATTTAGTACTGTCATGTTTTTTTTGCATGGTTTTTGAAGCATCATCCAGAGATGGACTATTTTTCTAAAAATCTCCATTCGTGTTCCACAGAAAAAAAGTCATAATGATCTGGGATCGCATGAGGGTGAGTAAATGATGACTGGCGAATCCTTTTAAATAAGACAACAGTATCCAAAGTGAAGCCCAATGGTGGCTCACGTCAGGACTGATGGCCGTCTCAGTGCACCCATGTGCATGTACCCGGCCCTAAGGGCGGCTGCAGTCCAGCTGAGCATGATGGAGAGGGGAAACAATAGAGAGAGAGAGAGGTAGGCCCCCAGATTCAAATCAGTGCAGGAATGTCAGAGGGGAAGCAGCAGGAACAATGCTTAACACAGCTCTCTTACAGCAACACAAAGACCCGCATGGGCAAAACAAGAAAACCAGCTTGCACAGTAAACTGAAGACGAAACTACTGCTCTGTTCATGGTCTTATTGGTTTTGGGGTTGATTGACACAAGTTTGTTTTTCCAAGGGGGCTGAGCCGTCATCAGGCAAGAATGTGAGAAACACATATAAGAGGTCAAGGATCAAACTTGTTAGACCGGTACATCCCCTTAACCCGAAAGTGATTTACGGCAGATTAAAGGGGTCATATGATGCAATTTCAATTTTTCCTTTCTCTTTGAAGTGATACAAGCTCTTGGTGCATAAAGAAAATCTGTAAAGTTGCAAAGACTAAAGTCTCAAATCCAGAGAGATATTCTTTATAAAAGTTAAGAGTCAACCACGCCTACCTAAAACGGCATATCTACATCACGATGTGGGAAGATTTGCATAACGCTGCCCAAATGTTCACGCAAAGAAAGAAGGCGTAACTTTTATTTTCGCTGTAGTATTGTTGTTGCCGCCATGTCATGAAGATGCTGTATTTTGTTGTGAGTCGAAACTCGTTTTGGTGTTCTTTTTGGCCTTTCAAAAGATGACGATATCTGCTTCATCATGCCTAGAGCTGATCCGTGCTGGTCGCTGAGGAAATAAATCAACTTCACGCTGTGGATCGCAGGATCGGAGTGGAGTGGAGTCCAGCCCGGGGTTGTCACATGTGGTTGCCGTAAGCCCACCGGCCGCTCCTTCGTCGACTCTGCCTTCCGAAAGAGGACACGACTAGAAATCAGTGGTTAAGTTGTATTTACAGCTCTGTTCCAGAACACTTCAACCCAATATTCAGATGTATCCCAAATAAGCAAATTTTATGGAGGACCGTTTCCTGATCCTGTTAGAGTAGACTACAATGCCAGCTGTTATGACTCACAAACTGCAAGTATGTTTTTTTATATTAAAGAATTTGCCACTGATGATTCAAACGCGAGTTTTGAGCAGTGTAGCGCTTGTTGTTTGTCATTTCTCCGATCACAAATGCAGACATGGTTTAATGTTTACGCAGCGCGATGCAACGCGTAAAAAGACAGTATATGTCATTATAATCCGTCCCCACTGGATGCAACAAATGCCTCGTTTATAATGGGTTTTTAATGTTTTTGTCTCCGTCGCTCCGGCCGGACAGGGCATCACAGTATGGTAAGGAGCGTAACATTTCCGTCACACGCTTGAGGTATTCGGCCAATCACAATACAGACACCATTGAACCACAAGCAGGACAACTGTCAATCATTATTCTAACATGGTTTTCACACAACAGATGACCGGCCAACTGACAGGAAGCTGTTACTCACTGTTCTCTCACACAGCTTGTTCCTCACAGGGTCTTTATTCAATGCTAAACAAACTCACCTCATTCACGTCACTGGCTGACTCAGGGCTAATCTGATGGAGAAACATCCCACACAGTTTCGACAGTGATGAAAAGAACTCTCTCTAGTTTCTGTAGATCTATCTTTCAGGGGTATCCAACAACATTTACGCTTGCAACAAAGTGATTTTAATTGTACTGGAATTGGATCTGGAATGCAAAGATTCAATATGCAAAGATAACTGTAAATAAGCCATTTGTAGGTCGCTTCCCCCAAAAAGAGTAAACATTTTGCATATGTGGCATATTTATAACATTGTCTGAATTCAGCATACGAACATACTACTAATTAAGTAGTAGAAATAGTAACATTAGTATGCTATTTTGAATTCAGCTTGAGTATCACAACAAATCAATAATGACTCAACCAAAGACGTGAGTTTGGGGGCAGGACTATCTGTTTGGCGAACCAATGGTAGACAGAGGAGTGTTCTGGTACCTGCTGGAAATCAATAAATATTTTTGCTATTTTGTTTGATCACATGCAACAACTACATATTTAAGTTTTAACATTATAAAACAGTTTACAGCAATACAAATGTTTGGCACAAGTATTCAGTCCAATTTACTTTATTTACTTGCGATTTATTCAGGCCGATGTGTAAAAATCTGCAGGCAATAAAAAACTAATTTACCCTCTTACAGTAGGTGGCACTTATGGAAAAACCAAAACTTCCCATTTACACTGGCACACAAAGTGCTGTGCAACTTCCTGTTTCTGACACCTGCTTGAACAGCCAAACAGTATTTGCACTTTTTCAAACAGCTGTTTAGATTTTTGCATTATCTGTGGTATATTATCAAACCATATACAAGAGTTCAGAGACAAGAGAGCTGGTTCTGGATTCTTCCTTTTCACTGTCATATAGCAAAACTGTTCTGTTCGTGAACAACTAAGTCATAGTTTTATGCAAATATTTAAGTCAGCCTGAGCAGCTGCATTAACAGCCGTTCATTTTATTGAACAAATTTTCACACTTAACAATCGTCTTGATATGAACAGGCCTTTAGACTGGTTAATTCAGTCTAAATGTGTTATTATGTGCATTTCTAAGAGACAAAAATTTGTAATATTATTAATACTGCAGACTGCACTGCAAACTGTGCTGAAGATACGCGTCAAAGTCAGGCAACACAGACCTGCAATATGAAAAACAAATATAAAGATTTTTATCGTGATATTTTTTTGCCCATATAACCCAGCCCTACATCTGACTAATGATGACCGCAGAACCACTGCACCGTGGCTACCATCCTTTGATTATTCAGACTTCCCAAAGGAATTTTCTTCCTGTCCTCAATACAACAGCGAAACCATCTGCACAGACTTAGATGATTGTATTTTTGATGACGCAATCCGTAAAGAAATATGATGTAACTATTATCCTGCAATTTTGACTTTACTCAACATGATTCTGCTTAAGAAACTGTCCGCAAAAACTCCCAGCATGTAACCATCCCCATATCCTGTTTCAAATGCTGCTGTTGAATCATGTACATTGGCATGAGTTTTGAAATATTGATATGGATTCACCGTCTAGTGTTATTTATAGTTGTAGAATTAAAGGAATAGTTTACCCAAAAATTTTAATTGCCATCATGTCATTCCATTCACATGCTCTACAAAAACCAATGAGGTTTGCTCTAGCATGTGATGCATGATGTTGATCAATGTTTAGATGTAATAAAAACCTAAATTAAATGTTTCATCATTTAATGCAATCGTATCTCTTCACAAGGCTTGGCTCAAATCATATGGATTTGTTTTCAAACACCTTTATAACCTTTTTGGATCCTTTTAAGTTTTGGTTACCTGGACATTCTGAATGGAGGAACAGAAACCTCTATGGTTTCATTTAAAAATATCTTAATTTGTGTTTCGAACATTAACCAAAAGTCTTATTGGTTTGGAATGACATGAGGCTAAGTAAATTATGACAATTCAAATTTTTGCATGAACTATCCCTTTAATGTGAAAGACAAGGTTAATAGCGGGCCAAGAACACAAAATATACTGCCAGTTGACAAAAGCAGAAGAAGAAGTGTAGCAGACATACCTGAGGGCCATAGAGCTTGGGGGGAGGGCGGGGGTTGTGTCAAACTGAACGGCAGGCCAGCGGGGTCAGGTCACGTCAATCTGAGAAGAAGAAAAAAGAAAGAACAAAGTAGCAAGAGTTCATTAGACAGCAAATGAGCAGGAAAATAATTCAATCAGCATCAAGGGATCAGAAACAAACTCACTCGACCAAATGTCAACATGAACATGTACAGTACTACATGACAAGTACAGTACAGAAATCCTAGACATGTGAAAACGGAAGCTATGCATCAACACCTTTTCTTCTCGAACATATAAAATGTATGCTTGAGGGTGTAAACCAGGTCTGGTGGAATCTGACTGAACTTGAGCCAGGATTGCAGGACTCTTCTTAGGCGGTAAGCTACAGATTACCTCCCGCCATCCTTCCTTCCACCAAGTCATTCATCCATTCGTCCAAACGGTGGTTATATAAACTCAGTTGCACACTGTCCCGTACACACAAGCGCAGAAAGGTACGCCAAAGCTAAAACAAAAACCACACAGGCTGCCAACGACCTATTTATAGGAGTGTTAAGTGTTAGGCAGACTACCTGCGTCTCATTAGCTATAATTACTACTCAGGGCTCCTGCGGCTATCAATGACACTGCGGCTCAATCACAGGGGCAGATAAATGCTTGTATTTACACTGCACATCTAAAGAGCCAAACACAGACCACAGAGCAAACCCAAGAGAAACAAGTTGTGCTTTTCTCTTTCTGTCTTTTAAAGCCCATTATGCATTACCGAATCTAGTTCGTGGAGAATGTCCACACAGAGATACTCAAACATGCAGTAATTGAGCAGTCGAGTACTTGTTCAAACTAGTCGACTAGTAAAACACTATTCGAACTTTGAGCTAACGAAATATGCTTTCCCACTGCATCTCACAATGAGTACAATGGGTGGTTCAGTGGATTTATGGCATTGAGGTGATGAGAAGTGGTAGTGAGGTATATTCAGTTCTTATAGAATCATGCATCAAACAGGACCAGGATCTCCTTTAATTCTGGAAAGAAAGTGCAAGGCACTACAAGAAGCCCTGTCTGTAATTTCTCTACATTGCTATTGTTAAAACATTAAGACCTTTTAAATAAAAAACAACTAATATCAGGCTGATGTTTCAATTGATGAAACGGTACTAATAAATTACTAAAAGATGCCAAAACTTTTTAACTTAGTTTAATCAGAATAAACAATTACTCTTTTATATACTTCCTAAAACAAATCAGAAAAGGTGGCTTGCAGTAGCAACTGTCAGCTGAGCACAATAACACACACATTCACAACCAATCTTCCTCTTCTTAGGCCACACGCGAGATACGAATAGTTCATCTAACTTCCTGTTACACCAGAACAGCCACAAAAAAAAGAACTAGACACTCACCAAGCTTTACCTTCAAAACAATTTCTCACACCTTCCTGTATATAAATACACACACACACACATACATTTACAAAACCCTTCCCGTCTGAGACCCCCAAATATTGTCACACATAAGCATTCATGTCTTTCACTTACATTTACACTTACACTAACACTTTTATTTTAAGTCGGTGAGACACAGTCTTTACGAATGCGCCAAACCCACGATACACAGACATAAAGATCTACTTTCCCAGGACAAGGAGGGCCAGAGCCTGAAGCCAAGCAGTAACCAAGGAAATACAGACTGTCCAGAGTCAGTAAATTGAATAAATAACTACCATACACCACAAACATGTGGAGGGAACACCTAAAAAAGATGTGTACTCATCCACACTTTTTGACTACTTTGGGCACTTAAAATATTGTTTTGAGAGCTAGACTAGCATAGATGGATATCGTAACGGTATTACTACTCTTACCGATTCTGCTTATCGTCCGGTACTTTAACGGATTCTTATCGGGTACTTTTTGGATGGATGTAGTATCACCACACACACACACACATACATACATAATAGATATATATATATATATATATATATATCTATATGAAACAATTAATAGCGAATTATCATTGCTTATGGTCTGAAATGTAAAATAATCATTTAATGAAATTAATATAAAACATCAATTTGTAAATACACCAGTGTGCAGGCATTTTTAGTGTTTTATACATAAGATTAGATACAGTAAGAACATGAACAAAGAAACATAGTTAAACAAACGGACAAATACAATAAAACGAAGATACAACTGAAATAAACAGTGCATTAATTTTTCCATGAAGGTCTACTAACATGTTACTAACTTACTGTTCAGGTAAGTAATATAGTCTACAAAAGAAATCTACTAAAGTAATCAAATGTAAATGAACACTACATAGTTTTCAGTGTAAGTATTGATAGATTAATGCTTATTAAAACTATAACGTTATTCAGATTAAGAGTCTGCGAGTGATTTTCCTCTTTGCATTTTGTTGTTTTATGACACAGCGTCCGTCTGTTATTTGTTCTCCCAAAGGTTCACGTCTACGTACTAACAGTAACTGTGTGTAAAGTGAACACCCGCCAAACCGTCCATTTTAGACATATTTTGCTTTATTTGATCGTGTTAGACGTGGCACACCTTTAGATCCGAACCCCAAAGGTGTATTTGCTTGTCTCGTTGCGTACCTTATTTGAAGCGCCACAACATTTCAGCCTGGGGAACAGCATCTCTTGCGCAGATTATTGTGCTTTTCAACGTTTTAATCATCAAACAGGTCCCGCAATTTTAGCAACAGTACAGACACATTTTACAAACAATCAACCGATTGTGCTGATTCTGATTGTTATTTGGGTTTTAGGGATGAACTAATGTGCACGCGCTGTTTAGGGAAGGAAGTCTTGCTAGACAAACGTCGTCTAGTTTTTATAGTTTTAACTCTTATCGTGCTTTTTTTTATGAAACCTTAGCGTCTCGACCAATCTGACACCCTAATTTTTATTTTGGATTTAACAAATCAATTATTCATTAGGTTAACAAATCTTCACAGTCCCCTCACTCAATATACTGGTTGTTAGGTTTTCGGCTGAACACCATCCCCCACCTTGATCACCATGACAACTAATCAGGATATCACTGGTTTTATGGCCTAAAAGGAATGTAGGGGAGAACCTCCCTCATTTTACTCATGAGAAAGACCCACAATGCCCAGAGAAATGGACTGTTCGCTAATTAATTCATAGGAAAACCTTTCTTTGAATGAATACCCCCCCCCAAACAAAAATTTTTTTAAATCCCCCCCCTTTGGTCATTGTGTATACCCTTACTGTCTTGTATATTGTCTGTTGTATTGTATGCTGTTTTATTCATGTTATCATAGCCCACTAGTTAATATAACCTCACCTATTTCATGTCTAGTATCGATGAATTCGCCTTCTTATGATCGAAACAAGTGTGTATTTTATATGCTGATACCTATGCAACATAGTGATGTTCTAAGAATCTTTACTAATTCGTGCCTCAACACTCCAGAGAATTACATATGCAAAATACCATGCTCACAGACAAAGAGTCATAAAAATCCCCATTATTTCCAACCTCCCGCTTGGAATTTCAGCCTTCCTCATTGGACAAGCCCATCTTGAGTGGCGTGAATCTTTGCAGGCTTTAAAGTCCGCACTTCATGTGACCCGCCCAGTCTGTGGTTCGGTCAGATGCTAAGATGAATATGTGAGAAACGCTCCAGGATACCAAAGCTCGTGCCAGGCTCCTGCCTAGTCCTTTTCATTCATCAAGTGAATCTGACTCAAACTAGCTCTTTCTCATAAACCAACTTCAGCAAGATCTTGGGGCATTAAGATTGCATCAGGAATCTATTTTAAGACTAATAGCGCAGTATCACTTATCGATTATTGTCTATTAGTATCATTACACCTTTTACAAGGTTTGTTTGACTAAAATCTGACTTTTCCCTCAGGTGTAAATCTGCTGAATATGCAAAGGGTTCCATAATTTCATTTTTTATTTCTCTTCTCTGTACTGAGTTATGCTTTAACCCTTTCCTATACCAACTGAATGTGTGTGTGTGTGTTTGTGTGTATGTTAGACCGGCTTAATGTTTTTATGTAGTATGTTAGACTAGTTTAAGTGTTTAGTTAATAAAACCTTACTTGTATCACACGTGACGTGGTTCATTCTTTGCTCATAACTGGAGTCACTTAATAATGCAGATTTATTCTACAAGCTTTTGTAGAATTGTACAGAAAGAAAGTTATTTCCTTTAACCAGGAAATTAACGTTCTTAGATTTGACAAGACAGTTGACCCTGAGAGGTCACCTAAATAGCTACCGTGGATCTAAAATATTAATATTAGCATATTATTATGGTAATTATTCAGATTTCCTGTTGTGAGCTAAATAATTCGCTACAAACCTTAGAAGCCAAAATCGAAATAAAATATAAAATTAGCTTAATATCACAGCCACAGGCCTAAAGTCTAAGCAGACGTTTGAATGTTTAGTTCTCTCCTCTATCATAATTAAACAGGGCTTTCATGTTGCGCGTGCTGAAGCTCCTCCGCACGAGCGCGATCTCTCTTCTGAACTGCGAATAGCAAAAATGCATCATAGATAAATGTCTGAATATTATTGCATAGAAAAACAGCTGGCGACTCTGGTGAGATCGAATTTGCAAGATAATGTATATATATAGCAATAATAAATGTATGTGTTTCTTATCTCTTCACCAACCCAGAACAGTTTAACTTTAAGCTTATATCGATACTCCGGTCTTTCATAATTTAGCCCCGGGGCCCATTTAATACCGGGTTTCGGTATCCATCTCTACTAGACAGACATACACACAATCACAATATATCAGTTTGGAAGGTGGAGCTTATATTTCCTTGTGCTAAATGCCACTCTAAGCCTTTGTGGTTCTCTTCCAAGTCCACACTTCGGTGACGCAGTGATGCATAGGCTGTTGGGTAGTAGTCTGTCATGAAGCTACAATTGCTTGTAAGCACCGAACTTAAAGGGGTCTTATTATGCTCTTTTACAAAGTCTTGATTTTGTTTTGGGGGTGTACTAGAACAGGCTTTCATTCTAAGTTGTTCGAAAAAACATTATTTTTCACATTTTACATTATTATTTACAACACCTCTCTCCCCAGTCTCGCATTAACGGCTCGAATAGTTCCTGTATGAAATGAAAGCCCGCCTTCTGAAATAAGAAATGTGCTGTGATTGGTTAGCTGGGCTAGTGTGTGTTGTGATTGGCAAGCACCTCTTCCCTGGCGGGAAAGTCCCCATGCCCTTACACCATAGCCGCCTGCACTTCAGTGTAAATATTGCGTCAAAATCAAATCAATTTGAGCACGATTTAAAGCCGGATGATTGTAACCACTCCAAGTTTGTCTGCCTTGGGAAAGCTAGAGTGTCTCTGACATAGTGATAACACTCGTTGCCTTCTCTAGTGCAGCTCAACCAGGTCTCGTCCCATTCGTCAATATTTGAGATATCACAAATCCCGGAAAATATGCGTTGTAGTCCAAATTAGTCATTCATTGTAGTTTTTAAAAAGTGATTTCTGTTAAATAAAATATCTCCTTTTGAAGTGGACTTTGAACTTTGTAACTTTGCAGATCTTTTTTATGCTCAAACAGCAACATTACAGACTAACTAAAAGTTGAAAAAGTGAAAAAGCATAATAGGACCCCTTTAAAACTGAAACCTAAAACTTTGTGGATACACATTGAAACAGCCATTGAAAGACTGCAAGTATGTAATATGGGACAGGACACTGATGAACGGCATAGAGGTTAGCTAATCAATATATTTTATATTCACATACAAAAAGGAAAGTAGCAAAAACAGTGTAGTTAATTGTAAGGGTCTGAGAGCAGGTGAGATAGGGCCATGCAAATTCCTATGATGACGGCGTGTGGTGCAATAATGACAAGAGTCCCGCTGACTGATCTGGACAGCAGATCACTGCCTAGAGGGGAAATCTCTCCATTGAACTCCCGTCCATACATGCACAAGAATGGGGAAGAGCAGGGTCTGTCAAATGAAAACAGGTCTATTGGTTTCCAAAGAGGTGACAGATCGGGAAGTGTTGAGCAAGACATCAGTTTGAGATCAGACAGCAAAATTATAGGCATTTCCTTTGTTTCGGAATGCAGGAAAGAGTGGCACTTTTTTTTTTTTTATAGATTATTTTACATTTCATTATTATTATTATCAACACTACTACTATTTTTTATTAAAGGTGCATTTCAATACATACTTTTTCTCCGAAAAACAATGCTACAGCCAGTTATTCTACTTTGAAAATGTGCATTCCGTGTTGGAATGTCTGTTTTTGTTTTGGTCTGTGTGACAGTTTACCCAATAATATTTTGACAGTCCGGGTTGCCAGTTGGCAGAAAACACAGGGCAATACAGCCATGGAAGCCAGCAAACAAACTGGGTCAGAGATCGCACATTCTACCTAATCTAAAAAGCCCCGGCATCCAGCTAAAATGCTGTAGACTATGACCTATGAGGCATATTAAAACGCGGATGAATCAACTCCTCATCTTACAGTGTTAGGCATGAGGTGTGCATTAACTGCTGTGTCACAGCTCTGTCAGCACAGGCATATTCTGCTCAGACAGAGTCATTGCTCAAATGGTTACTATAACACCCTATCAGGGAATTTCAGGAAAAAAATGTATTTCTCAAATTGCACTTGATTCATCAATAGATATCTATAGAAGATAGAATTGAGCCCAAACATTACAACATCAGTTATCAGTCATCCATCCAGCACCACAATGCAAATGAACTCCACAGAACATAAAACACTGAACTGCTTCCCGTAAGACCTGATAAGAAACCTTTATAGACCAACGTTCAGACACGCATACACAAACAAAAAAACAAAATGCTATGTCGCTAAGGAAAAGCTGGTAGAAGAAATAAAACATCCAACTAGGTCATCGCTCTGACCTTCGACCCTGAAACTATACTAAGATTACACTTTTAGTTTCTTTCAGTTAGACTACAGCGACTTTGCTTTTACACAAGGAGTTATGCAAGATCTTTTATCATTATCAACACAAAAATAAAAATCATGTAGAGTGACAGACAGATTATAGTTTGGCAGCAGCTGCTGACTGCATTAGGGGAGAGAAACAGTTCTGTCTGCTTTTATCTGTCCTCTCTCTCATATGCTCATATTAGTAAAAGTAATCCCTTGTCCTTGTCTTAACTATGGAACCAGGCAGAGATCATGCAAGCATGCATGAGATCAGAATATGAGCCACAGGGATGAATTATAGGGGAAAATGTCACTTTGGCAGAGAGGAAGATGACTGGTCAGGGTCGGACAGAACCCGCAGCCTGGGCATTAATAATGCACTTTGATCCCTATGTGCACTGATAGAGTTTGCCCTACTGCAGTACTTCACACCAGCACCCAATGCAAACTTCAGCATATATACAGCAGGGCTCAACAATAAAGTGGCCAATAGAGCTGGGCGATATAACAATATTATCGTATATATCCACGATATATCACAAGTGCCCCAGTGACAACAGCACAGTGAGTTAACAGACAATTATCAACAATATTGGGGGGAAAAAAAGGGCAAATGAATGCCGAGTGCTGTAACAGCTGATTGCAATGTGTCTGTGTATGCTGTGGTAAGACATACATTCTCAATACAATATCATTCATCTTCATTTTTGTAATTTTGTCAAATTATTTTTAAGTTAACATTGCAAGTTAAATGTTTTAGCTATTCATTTTGTTCTACAAAAATTTAAAATTAACTGCATTCTGTACAAATTCGGAATAAGCAGTGATTTCTCCCATTTTCTTCTTATTTCATATTCTTTTATTTCAATCTGCAGTTTACTAAAAGTTATATAGTAATAGAAAAAATTAAATTATAGCCTATGTATAAATGCACTGGTTTCTGAATATTTAATGATTTAAGTTCTATCAGAGTTGGCAGCTCCATTAAATAGCCTATTGGGTGTGTAGTTCTACAATAATAAAATTACAATTAAAATACATAAATAACATTTTTAAATTACTTCTGTTTCTGAAATAAATATAGTTTTATTTAATTCTGTTTTAGGAGACATCTAGAAAAAAAACTTCCCGCTTTTTTGGTTAGAACAAAAAAAAAAAAAAAAAGGAGTTCTTAATCCCTGGTTTCGCATGCATCACAAGTAAATCCCTATAGCCTGCCCAGCAGGTTAAAATTTTTATAATAAGGACATTAAAACTTGTGAAAACTCATCTGAGTAACGCCCAAAAGAAAATGAGAACGAGAAGACATGCATACATCATTCATCAACGTACTTATCATTCTTAATCTCCATTAGAATGTCCACCTGAACTTAAAATTCTACTGGTTCTACTGGATTTTCTTCAACAGTGTTCCTCACAAAATAAATCATTTCAACATAATTATAAAACAAAGTTGGAAACACAATCAGTCGCGAGTCAGCAGCACATATGATATACTACGGGATTCTCACAATAGGCTGGGCGATATACAGAGCAATCGTATATATCGACGATGTCTCGTAAGTATCGTGATGTCGATGTCAACAGTCAGGTAGCAGACGATTATCGACATTATCAGAAGAAAATAAAAGGCAAATGATAAACCTAGTAAGTTGCATAGCCCCATAGTCACCATACAGGTCTTTTTGCATGCAAGAATGAAATTATTTAGTAGGAGGGTTGGGAATCAAAAAGCTATTCCAATTTCGGAAATCAGATCAGATGCATAAGGTCAGGAATCAAATTACATTTCGATTCTGCTTCACGATTTCTATATGCACATTTATTGTGATTTCAAAGGATTCAACTGCAAGAAGACGAAATAGAAGTCGCTTCTGCACTCGCGCGCTGTTTTCTGTGCTGCACACACACAAAGCGCACGCACAAAAGATATATACGCGAACACTGGACTGAGCTCTCTTTCTCGCATTCTTACACATTTGAATGGACAAATACACACATAATTATATCAAAATATCCCATAAATACAATCGGTTATGCAGGGGTTAAAGAAAAAAAAATCCTGAGCCTGAACTTTTTTTTCCGGGGGTTGCAGGGGCGGACACATACACAGGGTTATTTGGCAAACAAAAAAAAAGAACATTATTTGAAAATGATTTTCCTTGAAACTAACTAGTAGCGTATCTGCCATTGCCATTAGCCCTTGACAGGCTCAGACTACAGTTTATGGTGGGATATTTGAAACAGCAATATCAAGAAAGTTTCCTCATTACAATATGGTGCAAACACATGTAACATTTAGGATGCTTTTGATATCAAGTTTTGCTGGTTAGCTTTGTCCTTGACAGGGTACAAGATGACCAACAATCTAAAACATGACATTTCTGAAATTGTTATGTTCAAAAGAAATAATGGTAAATTAAAAATATAAAATAGGAAATATACACAGACAGTTTACTACAGAAAACTACAGTTCAGTTTAATTAACAACAACAACAAAATTAAAATGGTCCAAGAACTGGTAACTTAAACAGGGTTCGTACAAATACTGCAAAATAAAATTCCAGGACTAAATTCCTTGCACTACTTTTTTGATTTTCAAGGACTAAAACCAGATCTCACTAATCAATCAATGTTGTTATTATCTTTCAAATTCTAATAAATAATCTAATAAAACAAAACGGTA
This sequence comes from Sinocyclocheilus anophthalmus, assembly GCA_018155175.1. Taxonomy (NCBI): domain Eukaryota; kingdom Metazoa; phylum Chordata; class Actinopteri; order Cypriniformes; family Cyprinidae; genus Sinocyclocheilus; species Sinocyclocheilus anophthalmus. Next base: position 34,289 of record JADLZN010010684.1, on the reverse strand, counting down.
CAAATAAAGTGCAGCACATGCAAAGAATGCACGTCAGTCGCGACAAAAGGATACATTTTCTACGTGTATTTACACTTTGATTTGAACAATTATATGACATCAACATGCATTTATTATTCTTACAATCACCGCCAGAATGTCCAACTTCACCATGATGAACTTAAAATTGGGTTCTATTATTTTTCCTCAATGGTTCTCCTCACAAAACGAAATTCATTTCAAACATAAATTTGATAAGAACAGAGTGGAAATTATTAGCAACACCAAAATAACAGCAAAGCCAATGTTTTCTGTTAGTTTAAGCACAAATTAAGAAAAGTAAAACCAAACTTTGTAGCAATAATTAAGACTAAACTGAACATTGTGTGTGTTTATGGTGCATGTCGGCAGTGTTGTCTGTGGGGGCAGGGTGTGGCTGAGGTGGGGCTTAGGTAGACGATATTATCAGATATCGCGATATTTTTAAAGGCGATTATCGATAAGATATTTTTGACATATCGCCCAGCCCTATATCACAATATTATTGATAAAATATTTTTGACATATCACCCAGCCCTAGTGGCCCAATGCTCCGGGCCAGTGGATAAATCAGATTAAATTTAATGACCAATTTATGCAGAAAACTTTTTTCTGCAACTGAACATATACATGCAAATAATCATATAGTAAATGCATGTGCACAAGTAAATGCAAGTGCACGTTTACAACACAGCTGTCAATCTCACTAGCTTATCCATCTACGAATTCCTGGGATTTGTCCCTATAACAGATTAAATTTTTCCATCTAACCATCACGTCATTTGTCTGTACTATAACAGTCTTTTATCTAGAAGAATGCTGTGTTAATTTTCTTAGCAATCTCCACAAGACAGCTGACGGCACATCTGCATTGTCACAATGGCGAGCTCTAAGCACAGTAGGCATTTGGAAAATATGGTCATGACGGTCATCCGCAATGCTCGGCGGACCACCGAATACACAACTCTGTGTCAGTTCACTTAGCAAATGCAATTACGCAACACCCCTGAAGGGCACAAGAGGCCAGGGGCAAAACGATGTCTGATTATTTCATTATCATTATCATTCATCTGGGGAAAAAAATGGGCCATTAAAATGCCTTTCATTTGTGGTAAAATCCAGCTCTGTAAGGCCCGAGTTCCAAAATGCCCACATGTGCATTAATTTACCACCTACACCAGACTGTCCGGCCCCACTCCTATACAAGACCCTTTTTACTGTACCAGACAACAGATGACTCAAAAACCAAAAGCCCTCAGTATTTTCTGATTGCAGCTGTTGTGATTATGCCCTTAAAGGGATAGTTCACCCAAAAATGAAAATTACCCCATGATTTACTCACCTTACTGTTTGAAAAGTTTTAAATATGGATATGTTTCTTACAAAAACGCATCGATTCGCTTCAGGAGGCCTTTATACACCCCCCGGAGCCGTGTGGGACACTTTTTATGATAGATGGATGCGCTTTATTGGACTTCTTTTGGACTATTGAAAAATAACACCCATTCACTGCCATTATAAAGCTTGGAAGAGCCAGGACATTTTTAAATATAACTCCGATTGTATTTGTCTGAAAGAAGAAAGTCATATACACCTAGGATGCCATGAGGGTGAGTAAATCATGGGGTAATTTTTATTTTTGGGTGAACTATCCCTTTATAAATGTATGTAACAAAAATAGGGTGTTCAAGAGGGTGTAAAAACACTGCAACCTCAGGCACATTTAGATTAAAATTAGGACCGAGAAGAGAACCAATTCATTCCTTTTCCCTCCCTCCTAAATGACAAAATGATCCCACAGGATTACGACTATATTGCACTGTAGATCTCATTTATGTGGGACTAATTAACAAGGAGCATTAGTTCCAGCAAAGAAGCAATTACTGAGAACACATCTTAAACAAGGTAATTTACTAGGTTATCAATGCAAATAGCACACTATACTGTCACTAAGATGCTTGCAAAAAAAATGAATAGGAAAGAGTTCCTGAAATATTCAAGCAGTTCAATGTGTGGTAAAGGGGACAATCATATGATGTTAAGGAAGGCGATATATCAGTTATATCAGATCTGTGCTTGCTTTTGGTCTTGTAGGGTTGCTCAATATTGATAAAAAAAACAGCCACTCACTGCTCTGAATTTCTTTCTTAATCTGACTGTTTATTTATGTATATTACTTCTCTTATTGTCACCAAGGCTGCATTTGTTAGATCAAAAATATAGTAAAAACAGCAATATTGTGAAATATTATTGCAATCATTTATAATCGTAAATAAATATTTTCTACTTTGATTTATTTTAAAATGCTATTTATTCCTCTTGTGGCAAAGCTCAATTTTCAGCAGCCATTACTCCAGTGTTCGGGGTCACATGATCCTTCAGAAATCATTGTAACATGCTGATTTGCTGCTTGAGAAACATTTCTTATAATTATCAATGTTGAAAACAGTTGTTTAATATTTTTGTGGAAACTGTGATGCATTTTTTTTCAGGATTCTTTGATGAACTGAAAACATAAAAGAACAGCACTTATTTGAAACTGAAATAGTTTGTAACAATATAGAAATATTCACTGTTACTTTTGAACAACTTAATGCATCCTTCCTGAAATTTCTTTCAAATAAATCTTGCTGACCCAAACTTTTAAATGGTAACGTATTATTATAGTAATTATAATCACATAATTTGACAGCTACAAACATTATTTTCATTTGTTACTATTTATACTATTAGCTTTTTCGATTCTATAGCATTTTAGCAGTTGAGGTATCCGAACTGGCATCAAAAATCATGACATTTCACTACTACTGTTATTGACAATGTAATAAATGTAAAAAGTTTTTTTTAATGTCTATTTTCACTTGAAGCATGCAGAGATTTCAGATTAAAATATCATGCTTCTATATCTATACATCAAGATTTAGGAGCATTAATTGAAAGAAGATCCAAGAATTTAACTCCAATGCAACAATCCCATGCATCTGTCCCTCACCAAACACCAAGAGACATAATGCTGTCCCAACACTCAGAGCAGCATGCTCTCCGTTAAGCAGGAAGAGTTCACACTCTTCTCAGAGCTCAGATCAGGAGTGTGAACTCTTCTCTGCTCACTGCTGAACAAGCTGCTCTGTCACCAAATGCTGAGAGGCTGGCTGGGACACTAGAGTTGTTAACATCATTTATGACTCATGCACATGTTTGCATAGGACAAGCAATAAACATCAATGGGCCTTTCAAGTGACAGATTTTATTTGATCAAGAAGAAAGAGGTGGTCTGGATTGAAACAAAACCATGTTTTTAGATAAATACCTTCATCATTAAAAGCTCCAGAGTTTTAGTACAATTTCGCACTTTTCCACTAAAGAAGTGAAAGAGAAAGCAAATTCAAAGATTGTTTTACGTAATCTGGTGGTTTCAATCAAGATAATAGTTGTTAATGAACTTGGTGGGTTTTAAACTCTATCAGCCTAGCAGCATCCTGTTACTAATACCGCAAATCTTTAAAACGTTATATTATGACTGATATTTCCGCCAAACTACAGTTTTGTAGCAGTCTCTCCCTTCAGTCCAGCTTTCATACGTTACCCAAAAGCAATTTCTCCCCTTTTTCTGATTGGTTAAACGCAGTGTTGTCTCGTGTTAGCTCACAAAACGCCATAAAAAGTCCCACGTGCATTAAGATTTTAGTTTCACATGGTCTGCTTAACTCATGTCCCTCAGCAATGATGTCCAAAAACGCTGTCTAGGTAGACAGCTCACTAGATTTTGTGATACAGCCAATGACTGCACTCATCTTCGCTTCAAATGCAGGTCAACATAACATAACTTGTCTATGTCTACCAACTGATAATATCCTGCGAAGGAAAGTACACCTGATAAGACAACCGATGGGCTTAAAACGTGAGAGCTGGCTCTCTCGGTGCTACATTACAAGTCGGGTATTTGAGGTTAGTCAAACAGAATTCGGCCCTTCATACCTTTTTTAGAGCAGCTGCGCTTTTCCTCGTCAGTTAACGTTAGCCTGCTCGCGCTAGCGCTGAAAACCTGATGGTTCTTCTCTCCAAAAGATGACAAGAACGACTCGAGCTTTACAAAAGCAACATTTCACATCCGTTGACCTCTAACGTTCGATCTCATAGCTAATCTTCTCGGTCTTTTTTCGCAAAACACCTAAAAACTCGACGAATGACAACGTATCCACCTCCCTGTCCCACAGATTGGAGCAGCGCTGGCTAACGGCTTTGACAAGCCGCTCTTCTGATTGGGGAGTCGCGGTGTCAAGATTGCGGAGCTAAGCCCCGCCCTGCGCTCGCTGCGATAAATGCACTGTATTCGCACTCCAAACAAATGGGCCATTCTATTGGCTGATTGAGCCATCAATCAACACACACTGTTACTGGATTGGCTGAAAGGACATGATTCCGTGCAGAGCCTCTGATTCCGTGATAATTCCTTCGGTTTGTCAAAATACACGTTCGTACACTGCGTAAGTACATTGACTGGAAAAATCAATACTTTTATATCAGACCCCTTTAACTGTTCGTTATATATGAGCTTTAGTTTTTCGTTGTGAGGTCGGTCGATAAATGAGGCAATTAAATGGCTATTGACAAAACACTAAAAGTTATTAATACTCATATTGACACTATGATTTCTCTGAACTTCTCCAAATCATTTCACAAACATCTGCTCAATTCTGATCGAGTCTATCTGCTTTCTCAGTTCAGAGTAGACTACACAATTAGCATTTATTCTAGGTATAAGACAAGCTTAGAAATGTTATTAAGTGCTGTAAATGGGTTAATGCATAAAGTATCATATACATTTACATGTATGTTTTCATGTTTGCCTGAACGCTTTAAAATTGAGACTTTCTTCAGTTTTTTCCTCTCTTTTATTCATAAGAATAATAAGCATGCATGAGCTGATGTTTTATTTTGTTATCATTTACTTTGTATGCGTTACAAATTAAACCTAATGAACTTGTACGTTTACATGTTAAGACTTGTTCTTTTTTTTGTGGTTATAAAATGTTTCATTTATTTCATGTGTACGGAAATTACAATTGGTATATTTTGTATTTTCCGTGTTGAATTTACAAAAGCAAAAACTCCATCAAATGATCATTGAGCAAAAAAAAAATAATACTTATAAGCAGTGATGCGATATGTAAATACGTTAAGGCCGCTCATTTGCGTACCGACATTGTTGACAGCTGTTAATGTACAATCACTGTTTTAGATCGACTAACTGTCAAACTGAAAACATTAATCTAGGCTGCCGGTTTCAGAGAAAAATGCAAACCTGACATTTCAGAGTTCTGGCGCGCTTCACTCGGCAGCGCACATGCCCAGTATTTATACATGCCGGCAACCCGCCAAAATAAAAGCTTGCTGAGTTTAGGTTTGAAAATGACGAAAATTCATTTAAAAAAAGGTTAATATTAGCATTGTATTTTTAAGTGTACTATAAAATAACAGTATTTTTTATTTAATACTCAATTTATTTTGAAATATAATAGTATTATCACACTGATTATTTTGTTTATTATTTTATTAAAATACAAAATAAATAAATGCAATACTACTATTATCACTATTAATAATTATTTTATTTTTATAGTTATATTTAATGAGTCACACTATGTGCTGTGTGAGTACCAAACCAAATCTCCAGGTGCACTCATGAGAACCAGACTGAAAAACTTTTGTGCACCCCTGCTTAAAAGACGTCCACATATTTTGAGACTTTTCATTGGTGCTTCCGACTTAACTCCTGCACTTCCGGGTTAGTGTTGTTTGCTAATAAGAGTCGACTGGAGGTCGTGTAATAAAGTGTGTCCCTGGACTTGGTGACCAGTAATCCGTGTAGTCCCATGGCTACTGCAAAAACATTATTGTTTGTGTAATCGCGCTGTGCTTCTTGAATCAGTCATGTCGCAAGCTTCGTCTGGATTCACTCCGGCTGCTCAAGTCCCACATGGACCTAGTAAGGTAGGCAGTAAATTCACCTGACAGTGTTTATAAACCACATACTGCTCTGTCTCATGCAGAAGTGCTTCAAAAGCAAAGTGTGTGTGTGGTTTTCTGTTTGCATGATAAATAGTTCGCTGATAGGGAACTTTCAGAAACTTTCCTCACGTATAGTTTTGTCTTCTCAGGGTCCTTTTAATGCCTCGTATATTCCCAATGAAGAAGAGAGGCGTGTCTTCAGAGAGTGCAATTCAGAAAGCTTGTGGTACAGATGTGAGTACTGCTCTACATTTATGATGAAACCTGTCATGATTTATTGGTACTTGGCTGTCATTCTGCCCTACATCTTTTCTCCCCAAATTTACTTTGCAAGGTACAGTCTCAAGATGCTTTGTCTTTGCTTGATTCTGATGAGAAAGTACTTGTGAAAGAGACTTCTGAACATGTTTGCTCTCTTGTTTTTTGTAGCCTTGCCTTTTTCTGCCATTGCAATCGCAGCCACTCAGGTAATGGTATCAAGAGGTACGTTCACGTCCTGTATTTTAAAGGGGTCATATGATGCTTTTTTAAAGATCATTATTTGGTGTAACAGAATATGTTGACATGCTTTAATGTTCAAAAAAACATTATTTTTCAAATACTTTACATTATTGTAGGTCCTATATGCCCCTCCTCTCTCAAACGCTTCGTTTTCTACAAAGTCCCTCCTTCCGACAAGCGCAGTCTGCTCTGATTGGCCAGCTGACCCAGTGCATTGTGATTGGCCGAACACCGCAAGCACTCGTCAGAAATGTAACGCCCCTTACCATAATCGCGAGCTTCATCTTTCAAAATAAATGTAAAGACAGAGCCCGAAAGGGGAACAGAGTTGCGTGACCGACACAGTGATGAAGCTGGTATGTGTTTGTGATGTGACCCCCCCCTCCCCTCTCTCACGCTTGTTCGGCACACACACACACACACACACACACCCCACAATGGCAAACCTCCGCATTTTGAACATCAAGACAAATACTTGAACTATTTAAGTAGCGATTCAGAGCGCCATATTGTCATAGAAACACACAGCATCTCCCTGACATGGCTGCTTTAACACTAACTGCGGTTACTGAAACCACGCCTTCTTTCTTTGCGTGAACATTTGGGTGGTATTATGCAAATATTTCCACATGGTGAGGTATATTAGGTGGGCGTTTTTAGAACTAGCCGTTTTAAGGGGTGCGTGGCAGAGTCCTTAACTTTGAAAAGAATTCTCTTTGGTTTTGAGACTTGCGTCTTTGCAACTTCGGATCTTATTGCACAATCAGCTTGTAACACTCCAAAGAAAAGGAAAACTTGAAATCGCATCCTCTCTATGACCCCCCTTTAAGTTTTTACTCATGTTTCCCATTGTCATGGGAAAACCTAGAATTATCAGGGAATTTTAAGAACTGGAAAAGTCATTAAAAAGAATAAAATCTTAAGTATTTAGTGAACACATCTTTTCTAGATATACGCAGAGCTCTGGAAAGGAAAATTACTTTAGAAATCAATACCCAGTAATTACAAATGACTATAAAAGTTATAGAGAAGTCGTGGAGAAGGGGTAGTTCAACCAAAAATGAAAATGCGGTCACACTTTACTTTAAGGTCCAAATCTCACTATTAACAAACCATTAACTACAACTTTTGCATCAATAAACTCTCAATTTGCTGCTTTTTAATAGTTAGTAAGGTAATTAGGGATGTAAAATACGTGCTTTATAAGTACTAATAAACAGCCAATATGTTAATAATAGGCATGATAATAAGCAAGTAGTTAATAGTGAGAATTGGTCCCTATCCTAAAGTGTTACCGAAAATTCTCAATCATTTTTGTTGATCCAAACCCATATGACTTTCATTCATCTCTGAAAGATATTTTTAATGAAACCTGAGAAGATTTCTGTCCCTCCATTGAAAGTCCATTCCACCAAAAGTTTAATGCTTCAGAATGTTCATGAAGAGATTGTAAAAGAAATCTATATGAATAGAGTGATTTAATCTAAGTATTCTAAGGAGACACAATCATTTTGTATGATGAACAGATATAATTTAGGCTTTTGTTCACATATAAACATTTATCAGTGCACATACATAGAGCACATCAAATATGGTAAACCGAAACTCAACTGTACATGCTCTTCATTTGAGTTCTGAATATGAACAAGTTTTATGGGTTTGGATTTTGGAGGTTAAACATAAAGGGAGAATAAATTCATTTTTCAAAAATGCTAAATCTTATGTTGTTGTTGTTTATCCCTAGGAATCCTTACTCCATCGCCCCGATTTGGCTCTCTTCCCAAAGTTGCGTGTAAGTATCAAAAACAACAGACGGCTCTAATTTTATAAAAGACAACTAAAATCAAGGATATATGGTGAGGGCTATTCAAAGTACCTTGGAATGTTTGTGATTTTTATGCAGTTGCTGGCATGCTTGGATACATTAGTGGGAAAATGTCTTACATGAGGGTCTGTGAAGAAAAGTTTAGGAAACTGGAGAACTCCCCACTAGGAGAGGCACTACGACAGGGACGTCTGCATCACATGCCTTCAGGGTAAGAACAAGTGCACATTAAATATATTTGAATTTCTATATTTTGTTTTATAGTTATAAACATACAATTGCTATTTGTGTGTTTTTTGTTTTTATTTGTTTCCTTTCACATAAATATACATTCATATATTTGAAGTAATTCACTTTGACCAAGTATCTTACACATAGTGATTAAATAATTATTTTTTAAGGCTAAACCAGTCAGAGTTTGAGGATCCAAACCCATCAGAATCTCAACAGTCTGGTTCTGAGTCTGCGTCCCAACCTTCGACAGAAGGCAGTTCTATGCCTGAGAGCTACAGCAGTTACACCAGTGACTATACCTACAGCAGACCCTCCCAATCATACGACCCCACTCCTTTTAGTTCTGGATTCAGTGATTCTGGTCCCGTTAATATCAGGGATGATATTTCTTCTCAAGGTACTGCCACCCTAGCACACAACAACATGTATAATTGTATAGACCTATATCAATTTGATTACAGTTAGTGAAGAGAAAGGACATTTGTCATTGAATAAGGATTTGTCATCTGATTAGTAGATGTTTAACCAGTAATTTGTCCCAAAGCCCCACTCTATCCAGATGAGGACGTGCCCAAAAAGAAGCCAGTGTTGTATGAGGAACTGCGTAGCAAGAATAGAGAGAACTATGAGGTCACTCTCACACAGAAAGCTGAAACACTGCTGAAACCACAAACAGTGGTGCCAGTAGCTAAAAAGGAGGTGAGCTTTATTAACGATTTATTTTTTTTTTTTTTTTTTATTTTTTTAAATCCTTTTTTTTTTTTTTTTTTTTTTTTTTTTTTTTTTTTTTTTTTTTTTTTTTTTTTTTTTTTTTTTTTTTTTTTTTTTTTTTTTTTTTTTTTTTTTTTTTTTTTTTTTTTTGTTTTTTTGTTTATTTTTTTTTTTTTTTTTATTTTTTTTTTTTTTTTTTTTTTTTTTTTTTTTTTTTTTTTTTAATTTTTTTTTTTTTTTTTATTTTTTTTTTTTTTTTTTTTTTTTTTTTTTTTTTTTTGTTTTTTTTTTTTTTTTTTTTTTTTTTTTTTTATTTTTTTTTTTTTTTTTTTTTTTTTTTTGTATTTTATTATTTTTTTTTTTTTTTTTTATTTTTTTTTTTTTTTTATTTTTTTTTTTTTTTTTTTTTTTCGTTTTTTTTTTTTTTTTTTTTTTTTTTTATTTTTCTTTTTTTTTTTTTTTTTTTTTTTTTTTTTTTTTTTTTTTTTTTTTTTTTTTTTTTTTTTCCCTGACGAGAAAATTAAATTAATAGGTCTATATAGTGTAATGATTATAAAGCTCATATCATTTAGATGTTGTGTTTATATTGTTGAATGATTTAACGTAGACTAGTGTACTAGAAGTATCCATGAATCCAGTTGCAGTAGATACGTACTGTGTTGGAGTAGCCTAACTGATGTCTGAAACAATTCAGACCTCAGGGCCTGAAGGCCAAGTCCAGTTTGGAACCACTGATTAGACGATGGCAAATATACACTATGTTGATAGTTGACACTTCAACTAGACAGAGTGTTGAGGCTTGCCTTATATTTTGCATGTATGAATAGCTTTGGTCTAGCAGGGGGGAAGGTATATCGGATGCCAGAGTGAAGGATACAAGTATAAGTATTCTATAATTTCAATGTCCTTTTATGTTTTAATCTGTAAACCAGTTTCTTCCTTCCCCCTCCAGTTAAAAAGAACAAGTATGGAGATTCTTGGGAAGAGTAAGATTGACCTGAAGAATCAGCTGTTTCAGGAGCTCAAGATCTGAACGCAGTGACTTCTGTGGAGATGTCATGACTCATTCTGCCAGATTAGACCAAAAGCTGCGATTAAATGCTGAATGTACTTTAAGGAGTAAAACTCCTTTTTTTGAATGCACATTTGGTGTTTGAAAATAAATGTTTCTCCTCTTCACTTCTTGCATTAAGTAGATAATAATTTTAACAAACTATCAGTGTTTTTATTGATTAGGAAATTCTGGTCAGATGTGCTTGAGATTTGTTAATAAATAAATAAAATGATATAATAACCAATAGATGTGATACTGTTTCACTTAAACCCAGAAAATGGGAATGTAATAGCATCACGGGTGATTTTTCCACTGACAATCTAGTGCATCACATTGTTAAAGCTGTGCACAAGTGACAATTATGACAGTGTTATGACTGTAGATGTGTTTAGACTTGGACCCATGATTATAATAATGGCATCATTCACTGATGTTACAGTTATTACAGTGCTCTGAGCTGGAGACAAGAGATTAAGATATGCTTGCTCTTTAAATTCTTTTAATGAAAATTCACATTTAAATGTTCCAACATTTCAAATAAAGCCTGTGATATCTGTAATTCGTTCACTGCATATTGATTCTTGTTTGTAAAGGTTTTTTTTTTTAAAGTGTCAGATTTGCATGACTTCGTTCTGCAGTACAATATTATGATTCTACTCTGATAAAAGGCAGCTGCTTACTGTAATAAAATTGAACAGAAACCTCCACTCCCTTCTCTACATTATAAACAAAAGAAAAGCTGAGCAAATATCATTGGAACGTAACATTATAAGAACTTAAAAAGAGCACCATACTAATTCTTATGAGGTTGATTCATTTGTACCAGATTTGACTACAACAGCATACATTGCTTAGTTACATTGTTCCCTCTAATCAACCTCATGTATAAACTACTTGTAAAAAAAGTTTGTCTAATTTGTCTCGTAGTGTCTTGGCGCCCCCTGCAGGTTAGTAAGGCTTAAGGTTTAAAATTTTAGCTGCTTTGTTTTGCATTATTTTCAAAAGAGCTAAATATTACTGTTGTAATTATTTTATATTTTCTTTTAAAAATGACATGGGGTAATGAGTGATGTCCTGCGGATTCCAAAGACTCTGCAACAGAAGAATAGATTTAACTTTAGCATTGATTACGATTGGGAGTATTGTTTTTTTTTAAAGGGGTCATATGATGTGATTTCAAGTTTTTTTCTTTGGAGTGTTACAAGCTGATTGTTTATAGATAAGATCCCTGAAGCTGCAAAGACTAAAATCTCAAAACCAAAGAAATATTCTTTATAAAAGTTGAGCTTCGTCCTACTTCCGCCCTCCTAAAACACCTCCTTTAAACACGCCACCACATGTCTACGTCACTATGTGGGAAGATTTCCATAACACCACATAAAATGTTTACGCAAAGAAAGAAGGTGTACCTTTTGATTCTCGCTGTAGTATTGTTGCTGCCGCTGTTGGCCCAGTTCGGTGGAGTAACGGCTGTATTTTCGTTGTGAAAGCGAACTACTTGTTGTGGTCATTCGCAAAAGAGGAACACAACTAGGATATGCAGTGGTTAAGTATAGATTTAGCAACGCACTGTTCCAAACAGTTCAAAAATTCAAAACCAAATATGCAATGTGTGCATTCGCCATTTTTCCTGAGGATCGATACTGTTTCCGATCTACAATGTGCGACATTGTTGTATGTTTTATACGCGGTGGCGATGCAACGCAACGCGTAAAAGACAGTATAAATCGCTAGTACATATATCGTTAATTATGGTCCGCACTGGATGCAACAAATGCCTCGTTTATAATGGGTTTTATTGGTTTTGTCTTCGTCGGGCACCGGACTAGTATCGGGCCTCACAATATGTATAGAGGGGTGTAACATTTTCTCGTCACCCCCTTGGAGGTATCCCTCGGCGCGATCAACAATGCACTGGATACTGGCCATCAGAATCAATGAACTTTTCAACGCGGGGGGGGGGGGGGAATGAGCATTTAAAAATTGACTCGTTCAGAAGGCATAGTGGCATAGAGGTTAGAAAAATATGTACAGATGGTGGAAAATTAATGTGTTTTTTTAACGCATTGAACGCGGCCATAAAACACGTTCATTCACAGCTCAAAACACCACAAATATGTTTTTTTAGCAACGTCATATGACCCCTTTAACAACACCAGGTAAGGGGTGTTTGGTGGGCATGTGGTTTAGAATGTAAATGAATAGCAGCTGGTGGGTGTGGTTTAGTGTGAAGGTGTTGACTGAGTTGGATCTTTTGTGTGTAGGTATATGGGTGTGTTTGGGTGTGTTGTGTTTCTTCACCTTAGCTCTGAGTGGGTGCATCAGGTGCTGTTGCTGTGGCTTGTGCTTCTTCTTGCTTGCACTTTTCACACACATGGATGCAGTGTCTGTATAAAGGAAAACAACAAAATTACTTCAAAAAGCTCATGACACATGACTAATCCTCATGATACTTACTTATGTCCAGGTTTAGAGCCACCAGGTCCAAATCCAGGAGGACTAAACCCTTTGGCGAACTCAGGTCCCAGTTTACTGTTGAACTTCTCTCTGCAGGTCCCGGCATAGGAAGCTTTGCCTACTGCATAACCCACAATACCCGCCACTGCAGAAGAAAAAACGGATAGATGGATTTGTATTCCAACTGTATTGCCAAATGATACAAAACATGCATACTAATATGAGGTGGGAAATTATTATTCAATAGAGACTTACAAAGCAGTTTAGGGAAATACCCAAATCGCTTGGACTGTTTCCAGACTGGCTGTTAAAAAAAAAGGCAAGACTGGATTACGATTTTCAATACAGTCCAACAAAAAAAAGCCTTGCACACAGAACTCTGCGTTCTATTGTTTTTCTATGTAAACATGTGCTAAACAGAGTTTTTGCACTCATGTCTTTTGGCTCAAGCAAGTGTTTATAACAGTGTTTCATTCAGAAAGCATAATTTACGATAGACTGTTTTAACAGTGTTATTTTAGTAGCCTACAATTTAAAAAATAGTTTTTATTAATATCTTAAAATTGTTTTATTTTATAAATTCTGTTTTCATCTTATTTAGTTTTAGTAATTTTGTTGATGTTTGACTTTATATGTGACCCTGGACCACAAAACGCTGATCATAGGACTGAAAAGCTGATATCTGAGGGTAGCAAAAAATCTAAATACTAGAAAAGATCAGTCCTTTAAAAGTTGTCTAAATGAACGTGTTCTTAGCATGATATTAGCTAACCCAATAAAGTCAAGTTTAATATATCTTAGTCAGTAGAAAGCTTTTACAAATATATCTTCATTGGAACATGATCTTCTAAAAACGGAAAAAAATATCCTAATGATTTTGGCATAAAGTAAATATTAATAATTTTGACCCATACAATGTACTTTTTTGGCTGAAAAAAAATATGCTACAAAAATACCGGCAAGGGGCGACTTAAGACTGGTTTGTGGTCGGCAGGTCAGACACCCTAAGTGGTTTGTGTATTTTCATTTTCATTTTCAGTTTTGTTATTTTAAGCGTACACTCCAGGTAAACTTAAATAATGAAAAATGCTGCCCGTGGCAACAAAAAAAAAAAAAAAAAAAAAAAAAAAAAACTAACTGAATCATAGTTGACTTTTTCATATATATATAGGATATATTATTTCATCTCAGTTAACATTTAAACAAAACTGCCCAAACTACCCCTGAACTCATGGCTCAAACCCAACAGCTTTGTGTAATGAATGCATGTTTACGTTATTTGTAGGCTGAATCTTACCACTGTAAATGAGGCCACCAGACACAGCCATGCTGCCGGCAGAGAGTGGAAGAGCTGTGGAGACATTAACAGGTCTGTCTGAGGTTAAAAAGCAACAAATCTAGATCTAAGCATTCAACATCTGAATACCAAATGGTTCCTTTGGTAAATTCAGATTCAGAAGTCACCACTCAATGTAAACACGTAAATTCTCAATCGGAGGTGCAAGACAAGAAGCAATCTGAGGACACTTCAGTGTTTCCAATATGACTTACTGGGGCTCTAGAAATGATTCGGAGGAAGAAATTATTCCTGCTATACTCCAGAGGGGCTGATCAGATGAAATGTTGCTTGTATAAGTGCATTGATGATGGATATTTTACATCTTATTTTACCTTACAATTCTACATATTTGGTTACAATGGACAACTGGGTCACAGATCACTGTCAGTGCTAAACAGCTGGAAGACTTAACATGAGACTTATGTTTCCCCCAACAAAAACAGTGCTAGCGTAAAACCAAATTCCAGCCATGTCAAAATATAAACACTGGATAATAAAGGCAGCACTGCTTTGCTCCATTAGCCCTTTTTTTGGAAAAATATTCTGGAAAAACATGCACACACCTGTCAAGTCCTTTTTACAAAAGCAAATAACCTGTGAAGATCATTCAGAGGGGAACCTCTCAATGTTTTGTCCTAAATACACATTTTTTAAATATAATGCAACCTGTTCCCTTTACTTGCAATTTAATAGATTTAATTAGCCTAAACATGACATTTTGAAGTAAAAAGACACAGTATTTTCTTGTAAAATGAGTGTCTCTCTTGTAATCTTTGTAATAGCATATCGAAGCAAAATGGTTTAACTGAATTCAAGAACAAAAACATTAATGGTCTATCTCCATTAAAAAGGGATATTAACGGTCCACAAATGAAAAATATGTCCCATTATTTATTCACCTCTTTTTTTGGGCTATCAATGTGGAACAGTATGTAATGTGAATCTACAGACATTAAGTCCACAAACAGCTTTGGCTACCAAATTCTTCAAAATATCTTCTTTTGTGTTTCAGGGATGAAAGAAAGTCATTTGGAATGACTTGAGGGTGAAGAAAATGATTAGGGCATTTTCATTTTTGTGTGTTGAACTAAGTAAGTGTAAATGGTGTGTATGGTAAGTGGGTGTAAATGCGCACAAGTGTGTCTATGTATCTTTACCTCGATACCAGAAGCTCTCGTACTGACACTCCTTCCATATCTTCTTTATATCTTCTCTAGGAAAGTGTGGATCAGCTATGGGGCACTGGAATTGCTGTAACAACAAAAAGGTCAGAGAAAAGGAACATCCTCTCTTAATGGAGATGCTTGGGTTACAGGAAGCCCCCATTCATCAAGCTATTTGCCTATGTTAAACAATCATCCAGTGGTACTTTGAAACCTGGTGGCTGGTTTCAAAGAATATTCTGTACTTTTGAGCACATTTCTAAATGTGTCTAAAAACTTTATTTACAGTTTTCTGGCTCTGTGTTAACCTGGTGACCATACAGCAAATGCAGGCTTGATATCACAGGAATTGAGGTGAACATCTGTTGCTATGCAGTCTACATGCTATCAACCACATGAACGTTGGTCTGAACAAACATTCAAATACTAAACGTGAATTTTAGCTACTTATATTGAGCTTTGACACAAAGAACACTGCTCTCAATGAAGGCCTACATTAATGTTAAAGATCTTTGTATTCATTATCATAAGCAGCTACATGAATATTTATCTGCAGTCTTTCTGAAAGATAAACAAACCTCTCAACACTCTCTTACCTTCCACCCAGACTGACCAGGTTTTCTGTCCACCACTCCTTCTCCTCCTGTACTCTGATTTCCTTCTGTACTCATGTCTTTTTCATTCATGCGCTCCTCTCTTTTCTATTTGTCTGCTATGCTTCTTCTTCTACAACGTAGTAACTCTTTTTGTGTTTTTTTGACCTCATTGAGCTCCTCCTCTGGATAGCTGTGTCATGCACCTCCCATTGGGGGACGTGCTGTAATGTCCTGTAGTTTCAACCCAAATCCTATGTCATGGTTGCCTTGCAAATTACACACAGGTGAACATTGTGCTATGCTATTTGAATTTATATTTTAATATTTGAATTTATAACAATAACTGGATTTTGTGTTTTATGAATTGTGTTCATATGAATAGTTTTGAAAAAATATGTAGACGTAATGATTTGAACCCTTCACCCATTTCTGTTCTTTATAGCACTAGCAGTGCTGCTAAGACATACTTCATCATGCTCAAAAGACAATTAAAATAATCTGCCGAAGGTAGGATTTACTTTGAAACAATTTTCACTCAGAAATGTCTTGTAAATTTCACAAATAATTACAAACAAACAACTAACATTGTATTAAGCATTACATTTTTAAGTAGAAATATTTTCCTGAAAGACACACTCCAATAATCTTTTTATTTACAACTTTGAAAAAACATTTTTAATAATGTATCTTCTACATCTTCAAATGATGTGATATGATTTAACCTTCAATTGCTTATGTTTCACCAATGTCAAAATGTCCTTTCAGTGTCATCTGTGTGTAAAGTGTGCCGATTTCCTGTTTTGACACGTACTCTTGTCAGGGAGCTCACCTCTGTCCAACATTCACTGCCTGCTCTGATAAATCTTTATCAGACAATATTAGCCTAGTTAGACACACCCTTGGCCACATTAATACTGCTTTAAAGCACTGTATCTCCCATTTTCATAAATGTGGAAGAATAGGTTATAGGTTATAAACACTGCTTCAAACTTTAGCAGTTGAGGGCCTGACCAATCCAAGAAAGCCTTTTTGAAGACATTTGTTATTTTCAGGTCATAAAGCAGCAGGAAGATAAGAAAGAGGAAACATTAATAGACTTCCAGATAAACATGAATAGCCTTCCAGATAAATAAGGGTGCATCAACTCAGATTTGCAATAGCTTGCTTACATGGCTTGGCAATTTTATATCTAAATGCTGTACTTGAATCTACAAACCACAGAGAGAGAAATGACATTCATTCTGAGGTCAAATATGGAGACACACGTTGTGTCTATGATAAAACTACATATTCTAAATTGTGAAAACCCTTTACATGTCAATTTCAATAGACATGAATATTCAAAGTCACAGTTTTCTTATGTTTATACTAACACAGAATGCTTCTATTCACATGTGCTTTATTAAATACACATGACAGTGAATCCATCTTTGTTAAAAAATGTAAATACTGGCAAACAGTAACGTTGGTCCATGGCAAGTAAAGCAATGTGTCTTTTTAAAATGAACATTTTAAACATATTTTGCATTTCTTGTCTGCTTCATTCAAAATTACAGAATATCCTAAATCTACAAAAGATAGAAACACCACTTGTATAGGGGCAGGTGCATCTCAATATATTAGAATGTTGTGGGAAAGTTCATTTATTTCAGTAATTCAACTTCAATTGTGAAACTCATCGTATTAAATAAATTCATTGCACACAGACTGAAGTAGTTTAAGTTCTTCGGTTCTTTAATTGTGATGATTTTGGCTCACATTTAACAAAAAACCACTAATTCACTAGCTCAACAAATTAGAATATGGTGACATGCCAATCAGCTAATCAACTCCAACCTACAGCTGCAATAGTTATCTGATGCCTTCCAGACTCTACAATCATGGGGAAGATTGCTGACTTGACAGATGTCCAGAAGACAGTCATTGACAACCTTCACAAGGAGGGTAAGCAACAAATATTCATTGCCAAAGAAGCTGTCTGTTTACAGAGTGCTGTATCCAAGCGTGTTAACAGAAATTTGAGTGGAAGGAAAAAGTGTGGACGAAAAAGATGCACAACCAACCGAGAGAACCGCAGCCTTATGAGGATTTAAGCAAAATCGATTCAAGAATTTGAGTGAACTTGACAAGGAATGGACTGAAGCTGGGGTCAAACCATCAAGAGCCACCACACACAGACGTATCAAGAAATTTGGGTACAGTTGTCGTATTCCTCTTGTTAAAAACACTCCTGAACCACAGACAACGTCAGAGGCATCTTACCTGCATGGGCTAAGGAGAAGAAGAACTGGACTGTCTGTTGCCCAGTGGTCCAAAGTCCTCTTTTCATATGAGAGCAAGTTTTGTATTTCATTTTCCTAGAGTCTGGAGGAAGGGTGGAGGATCTCATAGCCCAAGTTGCTTGAAGTCCCGTGTTAAGTTTCCACAGTCTGTGATGATTTGGGGTTCAATGTCATCTGCTTGTGTTGGTCCATTGTGTTTTTTGAAATCCAATGTCACTGCACCCGTTTACCAAGTAATTTTGGGGCACTTCATGCTTCCTTCTGCTGACATGGAGATTTATGGAGATGCTGATTTCATTTTCAAGCAGGACTTTAGCACCTGCCCACACTGCCAAAAACACAAAAAGCTGGTTAAATGACCATGGTGTTGGTGTGGCTCTGACTGGCGCAGGCAAACTCACCATAGACCTGAACATCCCATAGTAGGAATCTATGGGGTATTGATGCAAAGGAAAAATGAGAATACAAGAGACGGGTGTGCAAAAAATGGGTGCGATGAGCTGTAAGGTCCCCTATCAAAAAACCTGGGCTTGCGCATACCACGCTTCAGCATGCCACACAACTGATGCACTCTTTCCATAGGTCCACGCCGGGAATTGAGCATACTAAAGCAAAAGGAGCACCTACTAAGTATTGAGTACATGTACATTAAATTAATATACTTTCCAGAAGGCCAACAATTCAACAATTTTTTTTTTTATTGGTCTTCTGAAGTATTCCAATTTGTTGAGATAGTGAATTTGTGGATTTTTGTTAATTTAGGTTCCAACATCATAGCACAATTAAATACCTAAAGACTTAAACTACTTCATCTGTTTGTAGCTGTAATTTATAATACACGTAGTTCCAATTTGTAGTGGAATTCTGAACTAAATGACTTTTCCCCACTACAATTCTAACTTTATTGAATTCACCTGTAAATTATTTGATATGGTCCGTCGCTAACAATTGATTTGAGAATCATTCCTATCTCTTAACATCTTTTAAAGTTGTTGATTCTTTCCACAAACATTTTTAATGTGTGAAAGATTTTTGAAAAGAAACAAAACTGCGATTAATCTGTAAACATACATCACAGCGTGTTACAGGCACCTGACTGCTGAGAAAAACTAAATACGACATACGAAACCAACTTATAAAAATCTATTTCTTTCATTAACAGAGAAAATAACGCACTTTGAAAAGTAGCATCAAAAAAAAAAAAAGATTGTGTTTCTCTCCACGGAAGTATTTAATAAAGAAAAGAAAAATAGATATGATTTATAAAGGAACATGAGTGTTATAAAGGAGTAGTTCACTTCTGGAATGAAAAGTCTGTCTTCATTTACTCAGACCACCCTGCCACTGCACGAGTAAATCTAACTGTTGATTCGCATCCATTGACCTCCACAGTATTTTTTTTTTCCTGAAAAAAAAACTATGGTAGGTTAATGGTGGCCTCATGAACTTGTTTGATACTTTCATTTAAAATATCTTCTTTTTTATTCAACAGAAGAAAGGAAACTCATAACTGGACGCTTCTAAAGCAAGTGAATGTTGTGTGACCTCATATGAGCTTTATGAATTTGCAGTAAACAGTCATATTATCACATCTTTTTATAAATCCCCAAAACATTCATATACTCCTTGTTGAGTTAATCTACTTGCATACATGCAACATATCGCACATTACTTGCAAATTTAATTGTTGTTCCTTTTTTTTTCTTTGACATATTAGACAGCCTATATACAGCAATGATCATCAAAAAATTAATTTATACTCTATTATTCCCCTCCACTGAAATCTTTAGTAAAAGGCGAAAGATTTATACGATCTGAGGTGAAACATGAGTGTACTGGTTGAGAAGTGCTCCGGGTTCAGTAAGAGAGAAGTGGAGACACAAACATCAATGACGGTGACCCCATAGCGACCATTACAAATAACACCAACTAAATTAATACATTATAATAAACAAATAGATCTACCATAATTGATATTTAAGATGCATATAAGCACATAAAGCACTAAATATGATAATAATAATTTAAAGTTACGCGTGCAATGCATCTTGGGAGTTCAAACCGCGTGTCTGCGTTAGCCACGTGACTGTCTTTAAACGCCCCTCCCACTGACTTCTATATGAATGATACTGTGCTGTGGCCCCGCGACACTTTTTTTTCTTATGGTCACGCCCATACAGTCTATGGTCACTCCCCGTTTTTGTTTTCTGTGGTTCACAAGATCGGAACTTTAAAACAAATTGCCCTTATACAGCTGAATTATAAAAAACACACGATCATCGCCATTATATAAACTGTAGCTATTCTACACAACTATAAATTATCTCACTCGGCTGTTTTTCATTTTCATAGAGCTATAATAACGACACAAACTAATAAAATGACTAATAAAATAACGTGTGCCCCATTGCTTTACGTGTATATGAATGAATTCACGTGGTATTTACATATAGGGATATTTCACATAGGCCTATTCCTCTATTTTCCAATAAATGCGAGATACTTGAACTGGGGTTAGTGGTCTTATCATTTTAATAATAAAAAAGTATGTACGAGCTTTATTTAAACAAAGAGAATGTATGAGGTAAGAGAAACAAGCAATCAACAGATTGTTGGTATGAATCTTTTAACCTCACTTTATAAATTGAATAAACCTGTATATAACTAATCAACCTGCCTGCATTACATCCTCACAGTGCTGTGCTTCCCATCTCACTGCTAAGACTTCCATCAACAGGACAGAGCACGGTTTGAATGATTAACCCCCAATTACGGATTCCCCCATAAGTAGCTGAAAACCATAAGACTGGGAAACTAATTTTTTTACTCTTCGCTCCTTCATTAATGCTTAGACATGGGCTTTTTAAAAAAAAAAAAAAAAAACATTTCAGTAACGCAGCTAATCAAGGAAAAATATTCGCCAGCACCATGGTTGTTCTGCTTCACTGGTGCTGGTCAGTTGTCTGCTTGAAATGTAGGCTAATAGTGGAGCAGCTCGGAGTCCTCTTCTGTTTCCTTTCATCAGTCGCGCGGGAATTTGACAAAACTGTAAATACTGTGAGTTGTCATTTATTATAATTTAAATATATATCACTATCACAAAACCTATGTTTGTTGGGTTCTTGCTGCATAGACCTTAGTCCAGGTAGCACATGATTTGCTCTCTCTCTGCCGAATGATACACGAGGCTGGAAATGCTGCTCAAGGAGTGGTTCAGTGATTGTACTAGGCCAGGGGTATGCAAGTTCGGTCAACGAGAGCCGTCAGTTCCTGGCGAGTTCAGCTCGCAACTCCTAATCGAAACACACCTGAACAAGCTAATGCAATGTTCTTCAGGATTACTAAGGCTACAGCAGTGAGTTTTGTTTTTCATGGTGGGGGGGTTGGAGCTGAACTCTGGCAGGACTGCGGCTCTCAATGAGCGCGAACTTTTTTTTTGGGGGGGGGTTTTTATGTTAGTTTTTTTTTTTTTTTTTTTTTTTTGGGGGGGGGGGGGGGGGGGTATTTTTTTTTGCCTACGCTTCTGCCTAGGCTATGCTTGAACAACATACAGATTGCTCGTCCTTACGAACATCTTTCGCTAATATGATTGTTCAATAGCATAAATGTTCCTACATAAAATGAATAAATCATAATAATACTCAAACAGGTTAATAAAAGCAGTTTTTGGGTAAATAGGGAAATTGCTGTGACTCTAGGAGACCTTTATAGCATCGTGTCAACCGGTAAAGTCTCCGCAGTCCTTGCTGATCAATCGCACGTAAAATTGGAAAAATATGGCGTCTATGCTAAGGTCTGTGGTTCAGTGAAGAGCCTTTTAACATCCATGGAAACGACTGCACACTGCACAAAAGATTCTTTATAGTGGAAAAAAGTTTCTTAGATTATTAAAATGTTCTTCAGACACATTACAAAGTTTCTTTATTAGTACTGCTACATGAAAGGTTTACTTTGTAAGCACGTGTAAGGACAACAATTGAGGCCATTCGTTGGCTAGGGGGGGGGGGCGCCAGAGAGACTCTGAGTAGAAATGCGAGATACTTTAAAACTGTGGTTAGTGTCTTATATAATAATAATAATAATAATAATGATGTAAGAGCTTTAACCCTTTAACGTTCACCCCTTAAATGGTTAATGAAAAAAATATTTAACTTGAACACTTCGTATTACTAGTAGTAGCATCTGAATAAAAAAGCATCTTTTTGTTAAAAAAAAAAAAAAAAATTTATGTTTTATATAAAACTCTATCCAGTCCATGGTACAACCGCACATCTTGATTTAAATTCAGAGAACTATTTCTATTAGTTATTTTCCAATAATAAACATTCCTTTACCTTTATTAGTATCTTGGATACATTTCATATTGAAAAAAGCATTCATGTTGTGCGGGACATACAAAGATAAAAAATTATATTTAAGCCTCTCTGATGTCCTTTACAGACATATCAACCGTACGGTCACGCATAATTTTGCATAATTAGCCTATGGTAAATAAACATTTTTGCATTTCTCATATATTTTGCTATATTTCTGTTCTTTGCCCTCTACCCTATTCACAACAACATTATAGTTTCATCCCTACTTATTTGATTGCTTGTTTGACCCTATTATCTGATGACTGACCAGCACCGTTCTCCCTTCTGTGTGACTGACTGAAGTTTGTAAACTGCTGCTGTCACCTGAAAACTGGAAATCTCGGAGCAACCCCCTCCTCCTTCAACAGCACAGCCTATCCCCATACCCGGAGAGATGGGGCAGTGCAGCTGTGGAAAGATTGCTCTCTCATCTCTTCCTTTCGATAGATTTATTCCCTGTCAAATTAAGCTCAGCCGTACAGTAGAAATATCAGTTAAAGGGTTAAAATATATAATTCCAAATAAATAAATACAAAATCGCACAAATCAACCCTGCTCATTCACGCAAATCCTATCTGGCGACACATAGTGGTCATATAGGCCTACTACGCTGCTGCACTGAATCACGAATAAACCCACTGATCTCAGACAAGATCCAAGTAGCAGGGTACTGCAGCCCGGAGATTTCCAAATGGGGACAGGAACTCCAAAACGGGGTGGGAGGCTCCAAAATAGGGCATGGCTTCCTCACATTGACAGACAGGCACATGACACGCATGCGCACTTTTTCTCCCAATCCACTTCATTGCAAACTCCGCCCCACAGCTGATTCTAAAGATTTGATTGGTTGTGTCAATTAAAGTGTTGATTTCCTACACTATGCTACAAAAGATGCTAACCCCTAAACCTACCCCACACCTGACTCTAACCTTAACCAGTGAAATTGACTGTACGGTGGGATTGGCGCTGAATAGCGTTGTAAAGAAAGTTGCTGTTCAGGAGATAAACAGTTAATAAGATTACGCGATATATGAGATCGTTCCGTAACTCCCCAACCGGACCTCACACTGGCGAAGGATAGAGGGGGGGGTGGGGGGGGGGCTGGGGGGGGGGGGGGGGGGTGGGGGTGGCAGAGGGGCGGGGGGGGGTGGGGGGGGGGGGAGGGGGGGGGGGAAGGGGGGTGGGGGGGGGGGGGGGGGGGGGAGACAAAGGGACCGTGACCAAGACCCTGTACCTAGCACATGTGACGTTTAAAACTGAAATACACTAGCATATACAACACAAATGAAGTAATGCTAGGCACATTGATCACTCATTTTGGCCTTTATAGTATCTATTGTCAATAAATACATTGGAAGTGAATGGTGACTGAAGTTGCCAGTATGCCCAACGTCTTATTTTTTTGGTCAACAGATAAATACTGATTCTCAACAACATTAGGGTCAGGAAGTGATGATGATATTTGGGTGTGAACAGCCTTTTAATCTCAATGACTAACATAATTGTGGTTCCTGGTTCCTTCAATTGACTTTGCAAAAAGCAAAAGCAACCTCGTTCTGTAATGTTTTTCACTGTAGTCTCTCACCATTGTTTTGTTAACCCAAGTGGGCTCTGTGTTGGTGCAAAGCTGAGCCAATAGCGTATCATCGTGGGCTGGCTTTCTGCTATGCACGAGGAAACTATCGTAACTGATGGGTGGAGACATACTTTTCAGCCAATCATGTGCGTCGAGGGCAGGGGCTATGGAAGCGTTTTAACCAATCACGTTGGTTTAGAGGCGGGATGTACACAGTGCGCTTGGGCAGTGTATTTGACACTGCTCTCGACCAATCAGTGACACGAGTGGGCGTGGTGACTGAAAATTTCGTCCATCTAAAAAATTTGTGGGCATGTATAATATTGACATGTCCCGCCCACTGGCCGGTCTGCAGACTCACACAAATACAGTTGTGTGTTTCATAAAAATGCACTCAGATGCGTCAAGTAAGTACAATAGTGCGTTTTCACTGCTATTCGTATTCTGTCGACCTGTGATGGCAATTGCGAACTTGCTGCACCCTGACAAGTCGCCGTTACTTCTTTTAAGATGTATGATTCGCTGTATTGACGCATTTTGTGAGTGAACTAGCCGTTACCCGAGCATACAAATCATCAGATTGACTCTGAGCTTGCTAGCTGCTCTCTTTGTGTTTTTACTCCGGTGTCTTGGGCGCTTGCAAGCGACAACGACCTTGCAAGGAATAACGCTGCATTTTAGGCTTCTTTGCTCGAGTATATACAGAAATCCGAGCAAGGTATCTGATCCTATTTACACAATACACTTGTTCACTAATTACCTTTAATACCCAAATAACCTTAAGGGATCCATCTCATCACAACTCGAGCGAGCGATGCAAAGCAACCGAAGAGCAAGTGAAAGATTGTTGTTTTAGAGCTAAACGGGTCAGTTTTTTTTTCGAGAAAACTGCGGAAAAATGACAGGGGGTGAAAATTGTGACGCAGTTGTGTAAAAAAATAGTGCTTGCAAACACGTCGAGTATGATCTGGCGCATTACTGTACGTCCCTCTGAAAGATCAACTGCATATCGTTGTGAAAAAATATCTCTGATCAAAGATAGAAAATCTTTTTTTGCAGCATTTGGGTCGCATTCATCAGTTGGGGGAGAGTACCGATTGAAATTATGATTTGAGGAATTATGGGAAATGTAGTTTATTCACCTGAACCATTTCATTGGCAAACGCAGGAGTTGGTTGTCGTTAGACTACATTCCCCAGAAGTCCACAGACGCTTCAAATACTTTGTAAAGTCGTTGCAAGTTTTTTCTGCCACATAGTTCACATATGAGCGCAAACATGCGCTCATATGTGAACTATGTGGCAGAAAATCTTATTTTCAACTGCAGTCAGTATAGAGATGTGAATGTTTGAAATGTGTTGGTGTGAATGCGAGTAATACTGTTTCTTACATGTTTGGGGTATTTCATATCCACTGACATTCCTGACAACTGCGTCACACGTTCACAAATAGTCTCGTTTTATGTCGAGTTTGCTTTAATTATTCCCTGGATTAGACTCTGTTTAAACTGGATGTCTTTCATCAACTCTGAATTTAATGTTGTCTCGGGGGCTTGTCTACTCGCTCATCGCTTGTATAGAAAGGCCTGCACCGATACGTAATATTTTAGATGTTTAGAATGTTTGCTAAATGAATCACATGCGTATGTAATTTTCACATCGCTAAGTCAGTCATTAATTTCTCTAAAAATGCGTAATACTAACCTAGTTTTCGTGCACCAACACATGTTTTATCCTTTGAATATTGTATAAGGTTTTTCCATTCCGACTGAAGTCAGAAACCGTCTAATAAATACCAAATAATTTATTATTAATATTATTTGAAAACAAACAAATAAACAAAACGTACAGCAAGTTAATGTAACAGAAGAAAAGTTACATTAAATATAACCAGTAAGCATTTAGTAGGGACATTGGTGCCTGATCCACCTTCGTCATGTTATTAATTTAATTAAAACAAATGATAATAAGAACCATACACTTCAATTAGGGCTTCTTTATGCTTTAGAATATGTTATTTGTTCAATTGCACTGCATGAAGACAGTTCTTAGACACTGAGGTCTAGTGGACCTTTAAAAAGATGCCATTGACCTTTAACAATGCACATCTATTCATATCTGAATATGGTTTTTTGATATTCAGGCTATATTATCTTGAAGAATATGCTGAATGAAAAACTGCGGATCTAAAAGTAAATTAAAGACTGAAAGGGAATCGGCATTACTGACTTTCTTTGAAAACAATTCAATTTCATCACGTTATCACGTACAATGAATCAATGCATCTTTTGAAGTGTTAGGTTACAAGTTTCTGGAATATTGCTGTGTACTTTTTGTGCAACTGGAGTTAAGTATACACTTGCAAGCCTGTTTCAATCTGTATTTGGGTCTCTGTGTATATACCTTCTCAAATGTATCTAATCCCAAATCTTGCATTCATAAATTTTTCTAGATACAAAAGATTCACTATGACCTGATATTTACATGCTAGAGAAACATGACCTCCACAGTGGCATTTACTTTCTTGATGAAACAATACTTGATAATATAAAGATTATGGATGACAGTGTTGGTAGGTGGCTATCTTCATAATGAAGACACATAGAGCAGTTAAATGTATACTGTATGCATTAGACTATTAGAAACACTTCAGCATCTCACATGGCCTCTCATATTTCTGTCGCTATACAGGCTGACTGGAGCAGATGCTTCTTTCCCATATCCTCAATAATTTCAACATGTAGACTGAAGACACTGTATGAACATATATATACACAACACAACAAGCAACACACAAACCTATGTACAGTCCAGATGCGTACATAACTACCAGGAGTAACATATGTTTATTTTTGTACGTCCCTCACAGATTTCCAGCTGAACTCTCATTTGTCCACACTGGCCAGTATCCATAAGATCTACCACACCCTGCACAGGCTGGTAAATATGGACTCCGTCTGCATGCACTTAAATATCCATCAGCTTTATTGCCAGATTTAACATTAACGCCTTTAAATAATTTAAACCAAGAGTATTTTTACTGGTGGGATTTATGTACATTTTCATGTATAGTTCATCACTAGATGATTGATTCTTTTGTTTCAGTGTGATTCTGGCAGGCAGGCCAATAAACCAACCTGGAATCAACAAAGCATTCAGTTTTATTCGAAACATGTTTGCTTTAAGGTCCCTACCAAAGTACAGGAACCAATGTATCAAGACTGATTTCTGTGTTGTTTATTATGTGAACGCAAATCAAAACGCATGGATCAAACTCTCTGAAATACCAGATTTGTTCTTTGCTGAAGTTGAATCCTGCGAATAAAGATTTATGATTACGATTTGAAAGCACTTGGACATTTGTTTGATTTGTCAACCTTCAAACTCTCTTCAAACATGACTTTTAAAAGAGAAAACCTTTTAAGAGGCATTAGAATAGATCATTTATAACCATTATGACTAGGTGGGTTATGCAGGTTTTTAGACAAAACTGTCCTGTATTTGTTAAAATAGCGTAATCCATAATGTAAAATACTTTTGACAATAAAAAACTTCTAAACAAATAGGCAACGGATAGCAGATGAGTAGAACTACAGTATATATAGTATATAGATATAGATATATAATATGTATAATTGCATGCAAAATTTTGCAGATGTGATGACCGCTGACATTGTAGTGTGAATATTATTAGATCAGGCCATAAATCCTCTGTTCCCTTGTTGCTCTTATATTGAGATTAATGCAAAAGCTGACGGTGCTGTACTGGCCGGTGTTGCCTGTCTTGGTAGATTAGCATTGTAGGATAGCAGTGTTTGGTCATATGTGAGGTTAGGACACTCAAAGGCATTATTACATACTACAGATTAACCTTTGATCAAGTCATATACTTCACACAGAGTTTTGCTCTACATTAACTTATTTCCAGAATTTTCCTCCCCGAGAAGAGCACAGGCAGCATCTGTAAAGGTTACAGGAATATAAGATGATCAGCCACCTACATCACACACATACACATGCTTACTTTATTCTTTTTATGGTGCGGTGCTAATAGCTGCTACTCTGCTGCAGAATGTTGTTTGAGTAAGAGAGAGAAAGAGTGATTGTGGATGTTAAATGCTGTTTCTTTTTCACCATAGAACCTGACAGAAGACGTCGGCCCAGAGACTCACGGTACAGGTAGTGACCTCACCTTGCATGCTTCTCCATCCCTTCATAACCTTATCAACTATTATCAAACATAATTTTCTTTTTTGCTGCTGATTTGAAATTTAATTAGAACTTAAAGCGTACTTGATGCTGGAAACTTGCATCATGATGTATATTTTTTTCTTCTACTCAACCATTTAAAACCATTTAAAGTCTGTAGGATTTTAATGCTTTTATTCAGCAAGGATGCTTTAAATTGATCATAATTAACAGTAAAGACAAAAGATAAACCTGTATTAATTTACAAAAGATGTCTGTAGTAAAAATGATGGTTCTTTTGAACGTTATTCTATCATCAAATTCTGTGAAAAAATGTCTCATCAGTTTCCCGTCTATGGTGAAGCATTGCTCTACTGGTGTCCGGCAACTTTTAAGAAGCTTGTGTATTTTAACCTATATTCTTAAATTTTTTCATTATAGAAAGAACATTCCTACCAGGTTCTAATATTAAAGCTTGATAAGAGCGCTTTTGAGTTTGCAGGCCATCTTAAAGGGGACATAACACACAGTTTCGGCCAATCATGTTAATCTTGAGTACCTATATAGTGGTATTGCATCCTTCATATTTTTGAAGAGTTTTTAGTCTTTATCAGATTTCCAAAAGACGAATACAGCTGTACCGCTTCTCTACGAAAACGGTCGAGCTCTTGGAGGCATGCCGTGGGTGGAGCTAAATGAGAATCTAAATCTTTAACAGTGTAAATAACTCAGAACGCATGAAATAGCATAAGTAAGGACATATCCCTGGTTTGAGGGAGGGAATGACTGAAAAAGGACACAAAAAAATAATCATCATCTTTGTGTTGTGTCTGTCTATCTTTTCCAGCCTGCTGCTCCAGAGCCATGCCCCCCAGGAAAAAGAGGAGACCCACTGCTGGAGATGACCTGTCTGCTAAGAAGAGCCGGCAGGATAAGTATGCTCAAAACATTCACCTTTCCATTCATTCACTCATCCATATCTCCAGCCTTTCATCTCTGTCCATTCCATCTGTCCGTTGACCTTCCTCTAATTCACTCACACATACACACTCATCCATCTGGCTAACTTTTTGATTAACAAATAAACTAGGTGTCTGTTAAATCATATCAATTAAGAAATTCTGTATTTCTGCACAGAAGGAACTGAATGTTCTTTATAATATATTAAAGCAGCACTATGTTACTTTTTCTGTGTTCAGAATTTGCAAAATGTATATAATGAGCGAGTACATCATGACTTCATCTTCCAAATCGCGTTTTTGTCTTATTCAGAATCACTAAGGTACTTATAATAAGTACTTATTTGGACTATTGTAGCCTGGTCAGAGTCGTTCCCGCTTGTCGGAGTACAGCATACCATGTGTAGAAATGGGCCATAGACATAAATTTTGAGATTAGCTCGCGTTGGCATAGTCTTACCATTTTCCGCGGGATGTGTGCAGTTCTGTTTATTAACCGCTAGAGCGCCAAAAGTTAGTAACTAGTGCTGGGCTGTTAATGTCGATAAAAGTGCAATATCATATCTGTTAATTGTCACATCAGATCATCATTTGTGTGGTGGTATTCATGCTCTCAATAGTGTCATGTGTCTCTGGCTTGTTTGTATCAGATGTAGCATGTTCGTGCTTAAATGTGTATACAAATGTGTGTTAATGTGTATTTAAATAGCCTCCACTCAGTCCTTGTCTATTCATTTCAGTGTTTACAGAAAACAGGATACATTGCAAATCCAGGAAGCCGAAGCTTTTTCTAGCAAAAGATGTCTAGAATGGTTTTATGAATATGCAGGTATGTGGGCAAAATTGTAAGTCATATTGAGTTTATCATAGTACTATGAACTATTGCAAATGTATATCTTTTTGATTTAATTGGTAAGGTCCTAAAAAGAGTATAATCACATCAGAATCTGGTAAGTTGATATAATTTGACTTGATAATGTCTAGAAGGCAGTGAATAATGTCACCTAATTTTAGGCTAGATTTTTTATTTTTTTTTATTCAGAATTCCTTGTGGCTTCAGACACTTTCCAAATGAAGTTAAGATGCAAATAGAATGACTATAAGTATATACTTACTAACATGTATTTGGAATCTTAAGTCACACTTAAATGTCTGAATTTCATTGCATACAAAATAATAAAGTAAAGTCAGATCCTTTTAAGTTCAAAGTGCCCTGGCACATTAACATATGAACATGTTCCACAAAGTTTGACAACCACAAAGTGTTCAAGACTTTTTGTTTTATTTTAAATGGCTAGTCTATTTCTTATTCTTCATATTCATTTGGGGAAAAAAAACGACCCTAGTTAACACTTCTTGTTCTGTATTTCTTTAAATAAAGTCCTTTTGTTTTTAATGTATCTGCAAAGGACATTTTACTACATTTATTAATTGGGGCTTAAGTGTCTAAATACTTTTGGGGGGCCACTGGTAATAATAGTAATTATTTTTAATGTGTCGTGTCGATATAGTTGTGATGATGTTTTGGACTCAGGAGGGGCGGAGGTGACGGGTTATGGCGAAATTCTGTGCAGCATTGGCGTGGAGGTGCGCAGAGAATGTAGAGAAAACTAAGCTGATCTAATGATGATTATGATAGTTTATTCAATATAAATATCTTGCCATTATTCTAGCATTTGTTAATGTATGTTTGTAGGCAGGTAGTGATGCTGGGTATTGGCCTCGGAAGCGTGATAGCCGCCGAGTATGGTTACTCACGTTTAAGCCGGAGTGGCTCAAAGAGAAATGGCGCATTGCAGTATTCTGACCTATAACATGAACCTAATTCATCTATCTATCCCATGCTACTACACATAAAAATACTAATAAAATATGATTTAATTTAATAAATTTAAATTTTACTTATTCTCATCCCAACCTTCACTTTTTCTCTTCTTCTGTCATATGCAGATGTGACTCTACTGAAAAACTCAGGAACTCTCTTGACTACCTGAGGTCTGTCCTCAATGATGCCACCAGTTTCAAGCTTATTTACCGATATGCCTTCGACTTTGCCAGGGTAAGTGTGTATATGCATTAGGACAGATGATTGATGAACATTAATCATCATCCACTTTAGAAGCTCTGGTCTTCTTTTAATACTTCAACACTATATTTGGTTTTGCCAGTGGCTGTGCATCTGGAACCTTTCTGTGTTTTTTTTTTCTTCCCTGCATGCATGCTGGACACATCACAGTCCTTCAGTTGAGAGATGGTGCTATTTTGGGTTGTTTCACCACTTTGTCTCAAGTATCTCTTGTCCAGATAGTTGCTTTTTTTTTCACTCCCTTGGTATGAATTGTAAAGCGACTGGAGCTTTGCTGAGTGAAGCTCTTACTGGAGCCATTCGATAGGGCCAATAAAGAGGAGCAGTACAAATAAATAGCTTGTGGCAACCTTGAATGGATAACATGACATTCATCCTGTCTAGATCAAACAGAATTGTTCATGTCTGGACTCATCTTGTACATTACCAAAGTGTTTTTTCCCAAGGCTAGCAACTTTTTTCAATTGTTTTAAAGGAGAGCGCCGAACACGATTTTGAGTAGCTTGTCCGTGAACTACGGCTCTTGTGTAGTAAATGCTGCTCCATCTGAAAGCACGGTGATGGAGATCCTACTACTTGATCTACAGAACCGGGGCTTTAGCTGACTAAGATCGCATGACAATCGGCATTCGATTATCGTAGCGCACTCACAGGGGGCCATAATGATATTGCATTTTCACTGTTAGGAATGGGATGACCGGCCTCTGCTTGGGAGGAGCCAAATATTTTCTGCAGGTGGTAGCTTGCTAAAGCATAAAAAGTTTCAGAGAAGCGCTCTGGTCTTAGGAGTATAGCGCAGTAACACCACTTTTCTGAGCGATACAATCTGGTTTGTAAAGGGGTCATATGTGCTGGCTTTTATTTAAAGATCATTATTTTGTAGATTGGTGTAACAGAATATGTTGACCGCGATGCTTTAATGTTCAAAAAATCCAAAAACTACATGCTTTTTGCACAAAAAAAAAAAAAACTGGTAGGCATTATTGTAGGGTCGCTATGGCCCGTCCTCTCTCAAAAACGCTTCGTTTTCGTACAAAGGTAAGTCAAGTCAGTCGATTCACATTTATTATGATAGGGGCGCTTTTGAAAAAAAAAACAATACAGATTGTGTAAAAGCAACTATACAGCATTAATTAGGAAAATAGTGTCAATAATGCAAATGACAATAGTAAACACTAATTTTTCAGTTCATCATTGAATTCAGTGATGTTAACATCCAGCTCAGTTTTAATAATATCTTTGCAATCATGTCAACTGTAACGCTGGAAAATGAGTGTCACCCTAACTAAGGCAGCGCAGATGCGACAGCGGGCACAGAACCTAAACTTACATCGGTGACAGAATGAGAAAACCTGGGAGAAACGCTATGGCATCAGTCGGTCGGGGCCAGTTCTCTCTGAACCAGACGATCCTCAGCTATTACGGAAAAATTCAATATAAGGACTACTAAACAGACGATGAATAATATTAATCTTAACAGCACGATATTATATGATGCATCAAACTTAAGCAAAATGTGGTATTCGGTATTGTTTCAGTGGTTGGCATAATCGGTAGGTCCTCTGAGGAAAGGGAAAGAAAAAAGGAGTATGCATACTCTCTTTCTCAGGTGTTCTGGATCGCAGACTGAAGCTTGTTAAATCTAGTTACACATCCCGTGGCGCAAAAACAGAGAAACAATAGTACCAACATAATCTAGCGTAGGGCTGCTGTTCCATGCACACACGTCAAGCAAAATGTTTGTTACCCAAACTAAAGAATACATAATGTGTCATTTGATTTAATATATAACGGGGCAGTAAAAGATTCTTGACTGCAGTAAAGATTATGAAGTATGGCATATTGAATTCTGGCCAAAGTGAGATGTGTCTTTAATCTAGATTTAAGCAGAGAGAGTGTGTCTGAACCCCAAAACGTTATCAGGAAGGCTATTCCAGAAATTGGGAGCCAAATGCGAAAAAGCTCTACCTCCTTTATTGGACTTTGCTATCTTAGGAGAGCGTCCGCGCTCCAAAATTCGCAGATTTTGCGCCTTAGTGAGGCTGGATGATTGTACGTGTAGAAAAAAAAAAAACAGTAAGTACGCGGACTAACCCATTAGGGCGCTTATAGCAATAATAATATTTTGTAACTGAATAACTACTTAACAGTAGCCAGTGTCAGAGTACTAGTAAAATTGGGTAATGATATCATATTTTCTTGACGCTGGTAAGGACTACTAGGCGCGCTGCATTTGGACTATCTGTAGGCTTGTTCTATTGAAGATGGCAGGACACGACCCGCTACTAGCAAGCTGTGCATTACAATATCGGCTCGTCTAGAGTCATGAAGTCTGCTATGACCATATGCTTATCTGCATCAAAACAGTATCCGATGTTTTCCGTAACTGGGCAGTTAAATGTTTTTCTAATATGGTAAGAATGCGTTCTTGTAACATGGGTAATATTATTTTCCAGAATAGACACGTGGTCTAGTGTCAATATAACACCGACAGTGCTTTTGCACATTATGAGGAGTAACAGTACATCTCGGCTAGTTCGTCAAAATTGTAGATCCACGAGATTCGGCCGTACTGTCTTTTAGTGGTTCAATAAGTTAATATCTCCTGTCTCCTATCCTAATTTAATAGGAGGAAGAATTATATGGTCCATCTCATTCTTATTACATTTTTAACAGCTCCGTAGCTTAGATAATTTACGATAGGTTCATCTGGTCTTTGGGTTGAGATCTATAGTGAAAGTATCTTCAGCATAACAGTGGAAACTAATCCCTTGTTTTCTAATAATATTACCAAGGGGTAATATGTATATTGAAAATAGCAGAGGACCCTAGGACAGATCCTTGTGGCACTCAATATTTTACTGGTGATAATTGAGATGACTACCCATTTAAATAAACAAAGTGGTATCGATCGGACAGGTAGGATCTAAACCA